>JAJIBD010024116.1:0-226635 GCA_021461705.1 Cryptotis parvus
AGAAAGTATGAATGCTAAATTTTAGATGAGTATCTTAAAACACTTATTTCACAACAGTGATGGCGTGGTAAGTAAATGTCTATCATTATACACTATTATTATAGGCATTATAATAACATGATTTTCTTATTAATTTCTTGAAGATGTTTAAAATATTCTAAAGTGAAAAGTAAGAGCTAAATGCTCAATGCATAAATTTATTTAAGATTTGTATGTAGCATAAATATATAGTTAAACATTTATATATAAGCAATACATTGTTTACTCTGCTCTGCAAACTACAAGCCTGCATGAACTACAATGTATCATGTGTAGAAGTATTGTGCATGTGTCTGAGGACTTAATTTCCTTTCATACATTTTAATTTATTACTTATTTATGCAAAATATGTTATTAGAATTATGCAATAGTATATTCACACGTATTTTAATTAATTGTAATTCTTTTTGTTGTTCATCAATCAGGTACTTCTTTAGAATTCAAACTAGAAAGTAAAACTAGAAAACAAAGTGGCATGGCCCCAACACTTAACAAGCAATTGATATTCTGTAAAATTAAAAAATTTAAATAGGTTGAAGGGCAGAGCAAGTGAAGGAGTCACACATAGGTTGTAGCAAACATCTCATTAAGCACTTATGTCTGTCTTTTGAAATCAGATTTTTATGATCACTATATGAAACTTGCTATTTCTAGCAAAAATGATATTCTATCTTATAATGTGAACTCTTAAGTAAAGTAAAACTATGCCCTAAAGACTACATTGGAGATGAGTCTAACAGTCGATTGAATTGTTTAATTATTATTATTATTTTTTTCTTTTTGGGTCACACTTGGCAATGTTCAGGGGCTACACCTGGCTCTGAGCTCAGGAATTATCCTGGAGGTACTCAGGGAGACTGGTTATCAAACCTAGGTCTTTGCTTGCAAAGCAAACGCCCTGCCCACTGGGCTATTGCTCCCATCCCTGAGTGATATTTTAAAACTAGTTTATTTGAGGGAGATAAAGAACTTTTAATCAGTCACCTCTTCTCAATCAAGAGAATAAAATGAGTATGCAGATTAACAATTTCAACTTTATACAATTCTAACTGCTGTTGTAATTTGTCGAAATTTGTTTAACTTAACTGATTGAGGTTTTGAATAACTTGACCCCCAAAACTTAGTTATTTTTAATTCAGTTTAATGGAATACATTCCGAAGGTATTACTTAATTGCATTACACATCGTTGCATTTTGCATTTTGATTAGGTAATAGTTTTATGTGATTCTCTGGATCATTAGATTATATATCCAAAGAAGAACTAAACCATACTCATTAGCCACAGAAAGGACAAAACCTATATTAACTATATCTTTATACTTGTGTGTTTACATTTGTAAAAGTAATAACTCTCATCACGGAAACTCTTTTGTACCAGAAAGAATAATTTGGGTGAAGTTTCAAATACCTTGAATTATCCCTTTGATCTCGTTAATCTATAGATTTTATTTCACAGTTCTAAGTCACCAAACCTTAGTAAATTACAGTGACTAATTTAAGAGTTTAAATGGTCTCTCAAGCATAGAATATCAATAAAAATGATGAAAATGATGTTTATTATATTTATCATTTATACATATTATATATCATTTTTATATATACATCATACCTATTCTCTGTATTTTTGTTTTCTGGGACTTTAGTACTAATCTACTTACATATATATGCATATTTATATATATATATGTGTGTGTGTGTGTGCTCAGTTGACAATATTCTAGGCAAACTCCGGGCAGAGCATAGGAAACCATCTATGTGCTGGAGTTTGAACCTCTGTGGGGTGGACTGGATGCAAAACAACCACCTTAGAACCACCTTATTGCTGTATTATTATAGCTCTGCCCTATTTTTGTGTTTTTCTTTAATTGTTTATTATACCACCATGAAACATACAATTACAAAGGTGTTCATAATTGGTTCTTGGTAATACAGTATACCAGCACCCATCCCTACACCAGTGCCCCATTTCCACCACTAATGTACCCCCCCCCCTCCCCCCTCCCCCCCCATGCTGCCTTAATAGCAGGTACCCCAGTTTCCTCTCTTTCTCTCTGTCTCTCTCTCTGTCTCTGCATCTCTCTCCCTCTTATTTTACACATTGTGGCTAGCCCTGCAGATATTTAGAGTTTATCACTTAAGTCTCTTTGTGTATATTCAATGGTGAGTTTTAATCTGCCATTACCATTTCCCACATTTAGTAAAACACTGGTATCTATTTATGTAGTATTAATGAATGCAGTCATTCTATATCTGTCCTATTCCTTCTGACTAGTTTCACTCAGCATGATAGTCTCCATGTCCATCCATTTGCAGGCAAATTTCATAATTTCATCTTTTCTGACAGCCACATAGTATTCCATAGTGTAGATGAACCACAGTTTCTTTAGCCAGTCCTCTGTTCTCGGGCATTTAGGTTGTTTCCAGATATAAATCATGTCATCTGCAAATAGTGATAACTTGGCTTCTTCCCTTCCTATCTGGATGCCGTTAATGTCTTTTTTCTTCCCTGATTGCTATGACAAGTACTTCCAGTACTATATTGAATAGTAGTGGTGAGAGTGGGCAGCCTTGTCTTGTCCCTGATCTTAAGGGGGAAGGCTTTCAGTTTTTCCCCATTGAGAATGATACTCGCTGTGGGCTTATAGTAGATGGCCTGGATTATCTTGAGGAGGGTTCCTTCAATCCCCATTTTTCGGAGAGCTTTTATCATGAATGGGTGTTGAATCTTGTCAAATACCTTCTCTGCATCTATTGATATGATCATATGGTTTTTATTTTTCTTTTTGTTGATATGATGTATTATGTTGATTGACTTGCAGATGTTGAACCATCCTTGCATTCCTGGGATGAATCCCACCTTGTCATGGTGTATAATCTTTTTGATGACTCTTTGGATTCTATTTGCTAGTATTTTGTTGAAGATCTTAGCATCTGTAATCATCAGGGAGATTGGTCTGTAGTTTTCCTTTTTGTGACATCTTTGTCTGTTTTGGGTATCAGGGTGATATGTGCCTCGTAAAAGCTATTTGGGAGTGTTTCTGTTTCTCCAATTTGCCGGAAGAGCTTAAAAAGAATTGGGAGTAGGTCCTCTTTAAAGGTTTGGTAGAATTCACTGGTGAATCCATCTGGACCTGGGCTTTTGTGTTTGGGGAGACTTTTGATTACCGATTCTATTTTCTCGATGGAGATAGGTTTGTTGAGGTATTCCAAATCTTCTTGTTGCAGACTTGGGAAGCTATAGGAATTCAGGAATTTGTCCATTTCTTCTAGGTTCTCTTGTTTCATGGCGTTCAGGCTCTCATAGTAATCTCTGATGATCTTTTAAATTTCTGTGGTTTCTGTTGTGATGTCCCCATTTTCATTGCTGATTCTATTTATTTGGGTTCTCTCTTTTCCTTTTCTTACAAGTCTTGCAACTGGTTTGTCAATCTTGTTTATTTTTTCAAAGAACCAGCTTTTGGTTTCGTTGATCTTCTGGATTGTTTTTTGACATTCCATCTCATTGATTTCTGCTCTAAGTTTTATTATTTCTTTCTTTCTGCTTGGGTTGGGCTCCTTTTGTTGATCACTCTCTAACATCTTAAGTTGTAAAAGTCAGACTGTTTATGATGGCCTTTTCTTCTTTTCTGATGAATGCTTGAAGAGCTATGAACTTGCCTCTTAACACTGCTTTCGCTGTATCCCACAAGTTCTGGTAATTCGTGTCTTCAGTCTCATTTGTTTCCAGGAATCTTTGGATTTCCTCTTTGATTTCTTTTATGACTTGCTGGTTGTTCAGCAGTGAGCTGTTTAGTTTCCAGGTATTTGGTATTGGTCTCCATTTTTGTGTACAATTAACTTCTATTTTCAGTGCATCATGGTCTGAAAAAATAGTTGGCACAATTTCTATCTTCTTGATTTTATGGAGGTATGATTTATGGCTCAGCATGTGATCTATTTTGGAGTATGTTTCATGTGCACTGGAGAAGAAAGTGTATTCAGCTTTTGGGGGATGAAATGCCCTGCATATGTCTACCAGCCCTCTTTTCTTCCATCTCTTCTTTAAGGGCCAGTATTTGCTTGGTAAGTTTCAATCTTGTTGATCTATCCAGGGTTGATAGAGCAGTGTTGAAATCTCCAACTACAATTGTGTTGCTGTCAATGTCTTCTTTGAAGTCTATTAGTAGTTGTTTTAGGTATTTTGCTTGCCCCTCATTGGGTGCATATATGTTTAATAGTGTGATTTTTTTTCCTGATATATGCATCCCTTGACTATTAAGAAGCGACCTTCATTGTCCCTTCTGACCTTCTTCAGCCTGAAGTCTATATTGTCAGATACCATTATGGCTACCCCAGCCTTTTTGGATTGGTTGTTTGAATGAAGGATTGTTTTCCAGCCTTTTATTTTGAGCCTGTCTTTTGCTCCGATTGTTTAGGTGTGCTTCTTGAAGGCAGCAGAATGTCGGATTCAATTTTTTGATCCATTTTGCCACTCTGTTTCTCTTAACTGGTGCATTTATACCATTGACATTTAGAAAGATTATTGTAATGGGATTTTGTGTCATCTTTCTGAATAGATTGATTGTTCTTTTGGGTTATGTCTCGTCTTATAGTAGATCTTTCAGTCCTTCTTTAAAGGTTGGTTTTGATTTTACAAAGTTCCTAAGCTGTTGTTTATCCAAGAAGTTGTATATCTGTCCTTCAAATCTGAATGAGAGTTTAGCCGGATAAAGAATTATTGCTGAGGCATTCATTTCATTAAGTTTTTTACTATATCTCACCACTGCCTTTGGACTTGGAGGGTGTCTTCTGAGAAGTCTGCTGAAAGTTGAATGGATGCTATTTGTATATAATTTCCTTCTTTGATCTTGCTGCCTGAAGAATTCTGTCTCTGTCTATGGCATCCATTACTTTGACTAGGATGTGTCTTGGGGTCTTTCTATTGGGGTCTCTTCTTGCTGGTACGCATCCGGCTTCTTGGATCTGGATGCCTTCGTCCTTTAACTCGGGGAACTTTTCAGCCAGGATGTTTTTAACTGTTTTAATTTCCTTGGGGTTACTTTCCTGTCCCTCTGGAACTCCGATGATTCTTATGTTGTTCCGCCTGGCTTCATCCCATTGTTCTCTTTTCCGTTGCTGATCCATTTACCGGTCTTTTTCCATCTTATGTAGATCTCTGAGTGCTTTCTGCAGCTCATCTTCAGTCTCACTGATTCTCTCTTCCGCTGCTGTCATCCTACTGTTGAGAGCCCCGATTGTGTTTTTTCATTTTGTCTCCTGAGTTTTTTAGCGATGATATTTCTATTTGAATGGTTCTCATTTCTGCTCTCATTTCCTCTCATAGTTTATTGACTGCCCTTGCAACTGCTTCGTTTATGTTCTCCCTCTATTTTATTGGACATCTGCTCAATTTTTTTCGTTGAGCTCCTTAAACATCCTACCAATTTCTTCTCTAATTTTATTGTCAGAGAGATCATGCACATCTGTATTCTTTTTTGAGTCTTCAGGGTGGATTCCTTCATCTGTTCTTCGAGCTGGAAATCTGTGTTATTTCCCCATGGTGTTGTGGTGTTCAGGGATAGATTCCTCTAGTGTACTGTTTCTTTTTTCTTGAGGGTATTACCTTCCCTTGGTGTTGAATTTCCTAGATTTTGTATTAATAAGCGGCATTAGTGGCCACCCGCCTGGCCAGCCGCACACCCCAGGGAGGTTACTTGAGGCAGAGTCAGGCCGGTGTGAGAGTTCAAAATGACCGTTTACTTCCGCTTCCGCTCGGACTTCTGGGGGTTGTAGTTCAACCTTCTGCCAAGACCTGGGGCTCTACCACGACCCCAGGCGCCCGCCCAGCCAGTTGCACACCCCAGGGAGGTTACTTGAGGCGGAGTCAGGCCGGTGTGAGAGTTCAAAATGACCGTTTACTTCCGCTCGGACTTCTGGGGGTTGTAGTTCCACCTTCTGCCGAGACCTGGGGCTCTCCCACAACCCCAGGTGCCCACTCGGCCAGCTGCACCCCCAGGGAGGTTACCTGAGGCGGAGTCCTATTTTTTGTGTTTTAAAACAGTCTAAATCAAACATATAAATATGTTGATAGCATATGAATATGTTAATATGTATGAATCGTTGTGAAATACATCATAAAGACCATAATGTAAGCTATCAAAACTATTCAATTTTAAATATAATTTAAATTATCAGTATATAATTGATAGTTTTTTTTTCTTTTTGGGTTACACCTGGCAATGCTCAAGGGTTACTCCTGGCTCTGCACTCAGGAATTACTCCCTGGTGGTGCTCGGGACACCATATGGGATGCTGGAAGTCGAACCCGGGTCTGCTGTGTGCCAGACCTGTTGTGCTATCGCTCCCGGCCCTGTTGCTTTTTTTTTCTTGCATGAACAGAATGTTCATTGTTTTGATTTAGCACAGGTAACTATCTTTAAAAATTCTGCAATATTTTCTTAAGAAAAAAATGAATAATACATATCCAGTACTCACATCAAATGTCACCCAAAAAAAAATTTAGCATACTCCAGACTATTTTAGATTTTTCTTTTCCATTGCCTTGTTTTTACCTCTAAACCAAATTTTGTATATTAAAAACCTATAGTGAAATATATGTCATTGTTTGCTGGCTTTTTGTGGCACATTGGTGCTAGTGGGAGCTATAATTAGAGAACACAGCAATAGAAAATCACTAATGGGAGTCTCTCCAACTGTCAGCAGTTTTTCACATGAGGATGGGTTTACTAATTGGATTAAGTCTATCTAGATCTCTAATCTCAAGCCTCAGTTAAAGAAAGAACTTCCATGTCACACCTGGCTTGTGTGGCAGGAGGTGAAGCACAGAGTTAATAAGAATCATTTAAAGTAGAGTCTTTGTGCATAATTAACTAAGCCTTATTTCCTTGATTAAAAATCTGCTTATCAAGGATAATTGTTCAACTGAATCTTCAGGGGTATCTGGAGTAACTACCTAGAGTGTTTGAATAGAGGTGAATTAAAGGTGTCACCAAATATGTTGGCTCTTCAGGAAAAAACTGCAGTTTATTTTCCTGACTTTAGAGTTCAAACATTAAGTATCCGTGAGATTTGATTGCTGAAAAGTACAGGTCCATTTGGAGTATTTTTAGTAACAAATATCAAAGCAGTCAAGAGATTATCTGCTGAAAGTGAAACTACTTGTGAACAAATTTTGCTCATTTGAACAATTTGACAATGCATACTATAGTGGAAAGTCATTTCCCAATATTAATAAATCAAAGAATTATAAAGGTTAGATACTATATTCCAGTTAACTTGTAACTATGTGTAAGATAGTATATATCAGTCAGTGAAATGAAAATGAAACCGGCCACCAAACTTCCCTTGAAAACTTTCAAAAGACCTCTATTTTTTGGTCTTTGAGGGTAGAGATGCAGTTTCCACTATTATAATGCAAACCCTCTAGAAGAAAAAGTCTTTACAAAGGATAAACCTGGACAACAAATGATGTAATGGAGCAAAAACTCCCTCCCGCTTCCACAATCAACACAACGCAGGATGTATGCAGTCAGTTACAAAGCTTCTGCTATGTAATAGTATTATCCTAAGACCTACAAGATGAGAACTGTGGGAAATATTTCCATAGTTTTATTCTTAGAAAATTATTCTTCACTTCTGAGGCACTAATCCTGGCATGTGTGTGTTTGTGTGTGTGTGTGTGTTTAGTGAAGAAAGTGAGACTTCCCGTATAACGTGTAGGTAGGGTGCTACACAAGAACAAGTCTTTCGCTAACATCACAAGGGCTCTTGCCCAACGAGTGGAGTTTGATAGTAATTCTTGCTTCAAATAAATTTTTTTTTTGATGCTTAATCTTAGAAAGGAACACATTTGGAAATATGTCCTAATTGCCTGTATTTTGTTTTGTTACCCTGCTCGGGTCTCTGGATATGATTTGGCCTTCCTTTTTAGAACAACTTGGTGGGTCTGTTTTAATCCCTAAAAGGGAACTCACTCTGAGGGTCTCACGTGGTGGCTGGCCCGGTGGTTCTGCGCATGCCAGGCACCATCGTCCTTGAGCACCCATGGGCGGTCATGCCTCATCTCTACTTCTAAATAGATCCTGAGGAGAAGGAAAAGGAGGAGCAGGCTGCAGCTGAGAAGGCTGGGGTAAGGAAGAATTCCAGGGGTGAATGGACCGCCCAAGTCCCGAGTTCACTGCGACTCAGCCTGAGGTTGCAGACTGGTCTGAGGGGGTGCAGGCGCCCTCAGTGGCAATTCAGCGGTGCCCTACAGAAGATTGGCCTGCTCAGCCTGCCACGGAAGACTGTTGCAGCGCCCACTGCTCAGGCCACTGAATGGGTTGGAACCACCACTGAATGGTCTTAAGCTGTTTTCCAGACTAAAATAGGAGATGAAAATGAGGTTGATGGAAAATAAATGAGTTTCTAAAAAAAAATAGAAAAAACATCCTAATTATACTGCTCTGCTCTCTACTTTGTTGTAACGGGGTTCTTATACTAAGCAAGCCTGAAATAATGCAAGGAAAATAATTAAATATCCTAAACATAGTTAGGTAACAAAAATATCATTAGTAATACAAGAATTATAATCTCATTATTTTTCTTTTAGGGTGGTTCACTTGACACTTGTACTAGTTTATCACCCTAAAGATATTTATTGACATAAAGTAGCAGTCATCTCTTCCCTCACACATTTCTTCCTTGATCTATTTCTTTAAGAAATAACTGCAACAAATAGCCAAAAGTAAAACAGTAAAAGCTAAACATTTTTCCTGTTATCAAATTTTAGGAACATAAGAGAAACAAATGTTGCTGCATATTGGATCAGTCAATTTATCAACCCTTTGGTCTGTAACCAACTGACATGCCAAGTAATATGACATTTAGTAGCAAGATTTCCTTACTAAGAGATTGAGCAAAGACTACAGTCAAATCACTATTAAATTAAAATGTTTTTTATACTATAGTCTTATTTTACCCGAACTTAAGTTGTATGCATATATAACAACTTCTAGCCATTAAATCCACAAAATTTATGAACCATTGTCATTTATAACATTTGGAATCATACATTTAGAAAATGATTATTATAAAAACTGAATTAGATGAGAGCATTTAGAAAGAAATATTAGTGCATTTGTCAAAGTCCCATTAAAATGAGTACTATTTTAAAGAATTATTTCTTAACAGCTTTCTATATTCTTCCAGCAGCAATGACTATTATCATAACATTTGCTATTAGAACAAGATTTTCTTTTGATTATTCTCCTCTGCTCTTAAGGAATATCTATAGTATTAAATAGGAAGCTAATATTTTACAGAGAAATATTAGATGCTAAAAAGGAATGATAGAAATCTATTTTGAGTCTAACATCTAATGATCTTAAATTATTTTTATATTCTTATAAACTAGCACATTTGTGTGGACTCATCCTTAAGATTATACCCATGTCCTTGTGAAATATAGGAAATGTGATAAGAATTGAATGATCATTTCTTTTGAATAATATAAAAGCTTCCAGTAAAATATCTGGCAAACAGAAGTTCTCATACAAGACTAAAAGACATGTATGTAATTTGTTTAATATGGTTCGGGAAATACAGACTCCTAAAAACTCAATTTTAATAATAACAAGAGATTTCATCTTGGTCTATGAAGTGTGCGACAGGGGCTGCATTTCCACTTGGCTAATTGATTCTATAAGGCTGCTGGATGGTATGAAAAGCTTCCAGGTTTGTGTTTGTGTATGCAATAGATGAACCCTGAAGTTCTCCTTAACCTGTGCTTTTATTTTCAGCAGGTTTAGTGTTGATTTATTCAAGAGATGGCTTTTCATTACCAAATAAAACCAAAAACAGAAAAAATATTTTGGAAATATGATGAAAGAAGTAATGGCATTGCTTATTATGCTTTAAAAGTATTTCAAATCCTTATTTCCTTTTGCACTTTCAGATACCTCAAAATTCTAAATAATTTTGATTTAGATAAAATATTCAAATTTCTAAGGCACTATGATAGGAAAAGACTATTTTAAGGAAAGGAATGAAGTGAAAGTAATATTTTAACTATAGCTGTCTTTCCCTATCTCCCTGTATGATATTGGCTTCAATTATTTTTGATTTTTAAACACACAATACTAGAAATCTATTTCAACACTGACGTTTTGTTTATTTTATTTATTTATTTAGTTTGTTTATTTTACATGTCCACTTCCTGTAAACCTAAAGCATTTGTGTGTTTTTGGAGGAATGTGCATAAGTTTTCCAAAAAGGTTGAGTCAGTCAGCATTCCCACTAGCAATGAATGAATTTCTCCCTGTATCTACACAAAAAAAACTGGTTGTTCTTGTTTACTTGAATGTATGCCTGTCTTTCTAGTGTGAGATGATATCTTATTGTTGTTTTGATTTGCATCTCCCTGATGATTAGTATAAACAACATTTTTATATGCCTTTTGCCGTTTGAATTTCTACTATGAAGAAGTTTCTGTTCATTTCTTCGCTCCATTTTTTGATAGGTTTCGACATCTTTTCCTTGTAAAGTTCTTCCTGTGCCTTGTAAATCTTGGACATTAAATATCCATATCATATATCATTATGCTGCAGGACAAAAAATCTTTCAATTTGATAACTAGAAGGTGAACTCTGTGAGGAAAAGAAAAAAAGAGAGAATATTTCTTTCATACTTTGGAGTATAAGATACACATTACTATAACAACTAATGGTTAAACAACTAATGGCTATATATATAGATAAATGGATCGAGAACTTTATATATATTATATATACATAATATATTTATATATAAAGTATGTATATAAATTTATATGATATATAAAGTTATATATGTTATATATAAAGTTTAAATATGCAAATATATCACTATCACTGTATCACTGACTTCCCGCATGTCATTGATTTACTTGAGTGGACACCAGTAACATCTCAATACGTCCTGTCAACATGCTACATAGCCCAAGGGCTTCATCCCATTCCAGGAACAAAAGAGCCTCAAATCATTCCATCAGGTCATGGGAATGAGGTCTATAATTGTTACTGGATTTGGCATGTCAAATATGACACGGGTAGCTTGCCAGTCTCTGCCATGCTAATAATCATCAAAAATGATAAAACCAGCCTAGAACTGAGCATTGAATATAGGCAAAAGGATACACCGGATAATCTCTAAATGTATATATTGCAGTGTACAATGTGTAAGAGAAGAAAGAGAAAGAGAGAGAGAGAGAGAGAAAAGAGTTAAAGAACCTGCCACAGATGCAGGCTAGGGAGGGGGAGGAATTAGGGTTATTGGTGGTGGGAAATGGGCAATGATGGGGAATGGATGTTTGAACACTGTATGACTAAAACCCGAACATGAACATCTTTGTAATTGTATATCCCATGGTCGTATAATAAAATATTAAAAATAATAAAAAAATTAAAAGAAAAGAAAAGGACAAAAACACTGGTGCTCAGCCCAAGTCTAGATAATGAGCTTCTCTGTCTGTCTACTTACTATCTATCTGCTTATTCATTAATTTTGCTTTATGGATTATATCCAGCAGTGCTTAGGGAAGGATATGTGGTGGCGGGGATGTACTGGGATTTGTCATGAAGTTCTTGATCCATTCACATATATGTATATGTATATATATGCATATGTGTATATATACATATATAAAGTTCTTTTTCCATTCATCCATAGTTGAATGTGTAGGTTGTTTCCAGAACTCGTGTATTGTTTTAAATACTGCAGTGAACCCTTTAAAATTAATATGTCTGTACTTTTTTGGAGTAGATGCTAACAAGTGGTAGTACTGGATCACCTGCAATTTTGTGGGACAAGCATAATAATTAATACACAGTGGACACATCAATTCTTATGTTTTTGAGAGATCCCCATGTTGATTTCTGTAGAAGTCGAACCAGACATTGTTCCCACCAATAATGAATGAGGTTTCCTTTATCACCACAACCCTGCTGAACAGTTTCCATACTTTTTGATATCTGCTGCTCTTGGTGAGGATATGACATCTTATTACTGTATGCATTTGCATTTCTCTAATAATAAGGTGTGATCAACACTTTTTATATGTCTATTAGCCATCTGTGTTTTTTTTTGGTGAAGTGTTCATTTATTTCTCCTCACTTTTTGAAAGGACTTTTTGAAATTTTGTTGTTGAGTTTCATGAGTGCTTCTGCCTAGACTTTTCAATATGTCTAATTAAGTCCTAAGTAATATGAATTTCAGCTCATTTGCTGCTCTATATAATATAATCAGTCATCAGCTTAGGGAACATGCCTGATTTCTTTGAGGATCTTCTCACATTGTATTTCCTTTATCTGCAGTACTCTAGACAAGTAATAAGATAGATGACTTACCAGTCAGCAAATGATATCATAGATCAGAAGGCAGGTTAAGTTCTTTGTGCTGGAATGTAAATCTTTACTCCATTAAGCAAAGGTGATGTTTATTTTGTTTTCTGCTTAACAAACCTTTCTCAGTTAAGTGTTTGATTTATCATTTCCAGAGTAGTGGTTTGAGTAATAGTTCTCGAGGCAGGTTACCTTCCTGAGTATTCACCCCCATTTAACAAAATTATATATACTATTACACAGACACAGCTTAATTAAGGGTAATCTCATCAGGGAGAATCTATCAGTGAGCTAAAATGAACTGCTTGTCTCCCTGATTTTTTATATCTAGACATCTCATTTAACCACTATGTAAGACAATATTTTATATTAATTGACATGCTTATTGTAAGTATTGCTCTGAACAGTGAGTTGAATTAATTTTATGCCTAATTTGTGGATTTTCCCAGGGCCTAGAATATGGTAATTTTATGTCATTTTTTATAATTCTAAAAATAAGTTTGGTTGTGTTTTTTGAATAGTTGCTGAGAACAAATAACTCTCTCTCTCTCTCTCTGATATCTTTTGGTCTGGTTTATTAATTTGAGGCTCAAAAACATAAAAATGTTTTATGTTTAGTTTTATAATGAATCTTTTCCTTGAGAAAATAGTTGGTATTTAAAAATTAAGATTGTTTCAACCTTCATCTTTAGAATATATGTTTTGTGATCTTTGGACAAGACATATACATGTGGATGTTATGGCAACTTATGTTACCTATGCCCAATAAAATTTTTTTCTCCCTCTCTTTTTTTTCTTTTTTTTACTTTTTAGGTCACATCCTGTTATGCTCAGGGCTTACTCCTGGTGGTGCTTGGGGGACCATATGGGATTTTATTTCTCTAGCTCTAGCTGGTGACCCTACCCACTGTACTATCTCTCCAGTCTGAGACAAGGTAAAGTATTGCTTGAGAGGTATATATGGAATTGTTTATTCACTGTATAAAATTATAATCATATAGCAGCCAAAACAGTGAAGTCTGTTTAAAAGTACAATTGCATTAAAATGATTTGAATATCTAGCAGTACATTGAGAGAAATATCTGTACACTGAAAACAATAATATTACCTTTGGAAATATATCCTGTGTTCATAAATGTAAAAATTATACTACTGGGACTATAGAGATAACATAGGCCATTTGCCTTGCATACAGCTGACCTGGGTTCAACCCTTTGGCATAGCATATGGTTCCCTGAATTCACTAGAATTAACCCTGAGTACAGTGCTAGGAGTAAGCCCTTAGAACTACTGTTGGGGAGCCCCTCAAAGAAATCTTCACACATATTAAATTTGCCATTTTATTTGTACCACTCCTTGTGACTTCACTGACTATAAGTTCTAATTCTATTCAAAATTCAGAGAACTGAAATGATACCATATATTTTTAAACTGTATAATGTTTTATTGCTCATATATAAGAAAACTTCTGAATCTTTTTTGTCTGTTGTTAACTTTGGGTTGTTTCTATATATTTGTTAATATAGTAAGTGCTGCAACTAACATTTTTGTATGAACAGGGAAATATTCCCATCAACATTAAATGAGTTTTTTACTATATCCCCATACTGTTTGTTCTCAATATTTTTTATATCTGTTGTTCTCACAGTGTAAGAGGATATCTCATTTTTGTTTTCCAAGGAAGGAGAAGAATGGTAGTGTGGCCATAGGACATTGATAGAGAGGCTTAGGAATGGGTGGGAGAGAAGTGTTATAACTGGATACATCAAAATGAACTAAGATAAGTGTTGATACTATTGTTTTTATGTAAACAAAGCAATAATGATTACACATAAAAAGAATTACAAAGATTTCATGCATGCCTACCTATTTATTATTTTTTTCTTGAATACCATTTTGCTAAACAAAAGACAAATTTGTTCACACATTCAAACAATAGAGACTAAAAATATGGATCAGTCTGACTCGTGACTCAGTTGGTTCAGTATCTTCCCTTGCGTGATGTTGAATTCCTTGCATGCCTTTTGCATCATCACTTACATTTGTGCCCCATAGTGCAGTGTATGTCTCATCACATGGCATTCTGTAAGCAAATGTATGTGAAGTCTGAACAAGTGTGAACCTTTTAATGATATCACAACAAAGAACATTAAGGAGAATGCCATTCTCCTTATAATTTTCCTATACCCTTGCAAATAATTTGTCTTGTGCCTTATATATTCAACCTGTTTTTATATACTAAATCAAAGGTTTTTGAAGTAATCACATAGGAATTAACACTATTGTTTCTCTTTACTTTTCCCTAGTAAGAGGTGGTCTCATGTGCCTCCACCCTCTTGGAAAACTTCTTTTTTTAATATACAATCATTATTATGATTGTCCAAGAGGGTGGAGGCACATGGCATCACTTCTTACTAGGGAAATGTAAAGAGAAACAATAAAGAGAGTTAATTCCTATGTCATTCCTTCATTTTTTCCTTCAAAAACCTGTGATTCATTATATAAAAGGAGGTTGAATATATAAGACACAAGATAAATTATTTGCAAGGATATAGGAAAATTATAAGGAGAATGGTATTCCCCTTAATGTTCTTTGTCGTGATATCATTAAAAGGTTCACACTTGTTCAGACTTAACATACATTTGGTTACAGAATGCCGTGTGATGAGACATACACTGCACTATGGGGCACAAATGTAAGTGATGATGCAAAGGCATGCAAGGAATTCAACAACATGCAAGGAAGATACTTACCTACTGAGTCACGGCTCTGACCGACCCATATTTTTTAGTCTCTATTGTTTGAATGTGTGAATGAGTTTATCTTTTGTTTAGCAAAATGGTATTCAAGAAAAATAATAAATAGGTGAACATGTATGAAAACATTAAAACATATTCAATAAAACATTTGAAACATACACACACACATATATATATATATATAAATACATAAAAAACATGAGTGGAGGTGGGTAGGGTGTGGCTCCTAAACAAAATAAATAAATAAATGAAACTTCTATGAATGTATATCTTGCTAATTATGTTTTATCTTCAATTAAAATATCATTTTGAAATAGTGAATAAATTGTATTTGGGTCTTAATTTCTAGAGTCTAGGATGAGCAATATTTGAACAAGTAAAAACTAACAATATTTGAGCATTGTAGAGTAAAATATTTAATAATATTGTTTTCATTCAATGATGAGCAAATATTCTATAAGTGGTTTGGTAGTCCAAGATCACAAGTCCACTGTTTTCAGATGATGATTAGACAGCTATTCCTGTATTCAATTTAGACTTTGATATATTCTATATGTTTTCTTGTTTAATTGCTATTTTATTTCAGTTGAGTTAACATGGCTACAGTACTGTCAGTGATGGTGTTTTCAGTATAATAAGTAACAGCACCTCTACCATTGTAACGTTCCAAAAACCCTTTATTTTTGATCTTGCACTTAGGGGAGGATCACTCGGTGACATCCCTCTCCCTCTGACTCCACTCAGCATCATACTCCCAGATTCGTCTCTGCAGTAGCACATCGCATAGCTACATGTTTTTTTTTTGTTTGTTTGTTTGTTTGTTTTTTTTTTATCTTTTTGTTTTTTGAGTTATACTTGGCTATGCTTTTCCAAAGCTCTACTGGGACGGCTGACCAGGGCTTTAACTTGCCATTCCTCCCGGGCGCCTCATGATCAGCTGAGCACAGGAAGAGCCAGTAGCAGCTCTGCCCAATGTGTCTGAGTCTCTACTACTATTGAGAGTATACCACCCTCACGGAAAAGCCTGGCAAGTTACCCGTGTCATATTTGATATGCCAAAGACTAGTAACAAATATAAACCTCATTCCCATGACCTGAAGAATTGGTCTGAGGCTCTTTGTATTCCTGAGTGAGCAGATGCCCTTGGGCTACAGTATCACATGACAGGACATATGGAGATGTTACTGGTGCCAGCTCAAGCAAATAAATGAACAACGGGAAGACAAGTGACATATGACAAGTGACTTCTCTATTCAAAATTAATATTTTTACATCAGTTCTAAGATTATTGTTATATTCTTGCAGTGTTGCTTTGGCCATCATATGGGTGCCAAGATTCTGCCACTATTATCCCCAGGTCCCTTCCTTTATCGAAAGTTGTTACATATATATCACTGTATCACTGTCTTCCCGTTCATCATTGATTTGCTCAAGCAGGCGCCAGTAACATTCCATATGTCCTGTCTCATGCTAGTAGAGCCCAAGAACATCTGCTTGCTCCAGGAACAAAAGAGCCTCAAACCATTACATCAGGTCATGGGAATTGGGTCTATAACTGTTACTGGTATTTGGCATATCAAATACGACACGGGTACCTTGCCAGGCTCTGCCATGCAGGTGGCATACTCTTGTAGTCACCTCTAAATCCATCATTTATTGATGAACCAGATAATGAACCAGATGACCCCCACTCAATGAGGGCTATGATAGGCTCTTCTGCTGGGTGGAGTTCTGATGAGAGGGAAGTCCGAATGTGGAAAATGGTGGCCCTCATGGAGGGGGCATCATCTGGCTTGTTGTGAGGCTCTCCTGGGATGGCGGGCCAGGCTAGAACCTGCCATCCCTCCTGGGTGCCTCGGAGCAGCTGGGCACAGGGAGAGCCGGTAGCAGCTCTGCCTCATGTCTGTGAGTCTACACAGTATTTTAGATTTTAAAAAGCAGATAGGGGGAAGAAAAATAGTACAGCAAGTAAAGGACCTTGAACTGGTTGACCTGGGTGAAAACAAAATTCTCACTGACACTCAGTAGGAGTATCATCTGATTTAGCTTCTATATAAACATTATGGAGATAACAAATATTTAAAAAATAGAACTTGTAATATGGAGCAAAAATCCAGTCCCCAACCCACACCCAAACAGCCAAAGTAATCTTTGGGGAAAAGAAGATAGAAGGCATAACTTTTTTCAACGTCAATCTGTACTACAAAGCAGCAGAAATCAAAACAGTATGGTACTAGAATTAGAGCAAGAACCTTTGTGCAATGGAATACATTTGAATATCCAGAGACATACCACTGGCATATAGTCAGTTAATCTTCAATAAAGAAGCAAAAATATGAAATGGAACAAGGAAAGCCTCTTGAACAAGTGGTATTGGGAAACCTGGTTGTCCATGTCCAAAAGAATAAACTCAGTACTTTTTCTGATGCCATGTGCAAAAGTCAAATTAAAAACTTCGATATCAGACCTAAACCTGCAAATAGGAAAACATCAGCAGACAATAGGAAGGAGGGGAAGGAAATAATTGCTCCTTGGTAACTTGTGGGCTAGCTCAAGAAAGGAACCACAAGAATGATGGGGAAAAGTGGTCATTCTGTAAAAGAACTGGGTGCTGAAAGGAGGTAAGTGATATTCATGATACCTTTCAGTAACTGTATTGCAAACCACTGTGCCTAAAAGGATAAAAGGGTAAAGTGCCTGCAATAGAGGCAAGCTGAGAAGGGGGAAGGAAACTAAGGATACTAATGAAGGACTGCTGCTCAACATTGCATGCCAGAAACTCAATCATGAATAACTCTGTAGCTTTGTAATTCATGGTGATTCAATAAAAATTTTAAATAGAACTTCTATATTACTCAGCAAGTTTATTATTTGAAATCTATCTCAAGTATACAAAAACATGAATTTATAGAGATACATATATACCTATGATCATAGTGCCAAGCCTATATCTAGAAATAACCCAAGCACCCAATAACAGATGAGTGAATAAAGGAATTGTGATATATAGTATATGCATATATGTATGTGCATATATACATATATACATACTAGATCAGATCCCACCCGCACGGCAGAGCCTGGCAAGCTACCCGTGTCGTATTTGACATGCCAAATACCAGTAACAGTTATAGACCTCATTCCCATGACCTGATGGAATGGTTTGAGGCTCTTTATGTTCCTGGAGCAAGCAGGTGCCCTTGGGCTTTACTTGCATGAGACAGGTCATATGGAGATGTTACTGGTGCCCGCTCGAGCAAATCGATGATGAACGGGAAGACAATGAAGACAGTGACAGTGATGTATATGCATATATACAAAATATAGATAAATATAACAAATACTATGAGATAAAAGAAAAAGATAAAATCTTGCATTTTGCTACAATTTGTATGAAACAAGAAGCAGCATGCTAAGCAATGTGAATAAGAAGGAGAAAGACCAATATTGGGTGATCCTACTCATATATTCACATTGGTTTGAAAGAATGGCCCCTTGCCCACAGAACACAAAGACAGGAACCAGAGGTAACTGATAAAATGCAGGTAACTGATAAAATGATGGCTCAACTGAAAGTAACTGATAAAATGATGGCTGACAAGACAAGAGCACAGCAGGAAGGGCCTTAAGCAAATAATTCCAGGGAGGGCTATAAGGCTAACATTCCCGAGAGGTTGCCTCTGATGTCCCCCTCTGTATTTGGTATGATACCTGACTGGGCCCATGCCATACCAAATATGGAAAGAAGTATTAGGCACACTCAGATTGGTGGATGATGGTTACCTGGTGCAGAGTGATTGGTTGCCTGCACGCAGACCTCGATGTAATATTTTAAACCTATTGATAGTTATGCGCGGGTTTTTCTGTAGCGCGGGAATTATTCCTTAAAAGATCGTCACTGGAAGGGCTCGGGGCTCTTAGCCACTGACCGCTTGGGGTCACGCTATGAGCCCGAGTATACTCGCTTATTAATAAAACCCTTGCTTTTGCATAGGACTTGGTCTCTCAGAGGTTTCCTTGGTAGGTGCGGCGCTCCTAGGCTCCCAGTCAGTCACCCCATCGGGTGGCCAACCCTTACAGGTTAACATATATATATATATACATATGTATATACATATGTATATATATGTGTGTGTAATATTTATTTCCTACAAATCATATGTCAGTCACAACCTTTTCTGGGGTCAGGTGTTCAGAATATCATTTTTTGCACTGGGCTGTGAATATTATCAGTAACTTATATTGACAGATATCACAAGAAAAAAATAAGTTACTGCATCCTAACTAATTATACGTACTTACTCTCCCAAGGGAATCAGCAGAGGCATTTCAAAATCTTCATCCTGAATGTGTACACCAGCTAGACTCACCAAAACCACATGTAGATATTCATAAAGCCATCAGGATTCTACTAGAACAGAGAGGAATTCTTCCGGAGAATATTCAAGACCAGTACCAAGACCTCGGCCTCTGTACATCCTGCAATCCTGACAAGTTTTTCTCCCATGCCCGAGATGACCTTAAGTTTGGTACACAAATTGGCTTCAAATCAATTAGAGATGAGATACTCCACTGAATTTTGCATAACTTTATTATCTCCTTCCAAAGTGACTGAAAGAGAGGAAATTAGCTATCTGGTTGCTTTAAACAACAATGGAATAATTTGTGGGTAGGGAATGTTGTCTCTACTGTCCAAAGCCAAATTATTGTTATTTGATTCTCAAACACAAACAAAAAAAAAACCCGACATAAATGTCAGGATTATGTAGATTATCTGTTACAGAAGTGCAGATCATTCTTCAAGTTTGTTCTTTTTGTGACATGAATGAGGTGTTGATCTGTTCATTTACTACAGGCATTGTGTGAAGCTTAGGTGAAATGAAAATAAATAAGACATTTTGCCTAAAGCCTAATGCACTGCAAACACTTATAACACTTAAATTTAATAGCAGTAAAAGCACAAGGATAAGGTCCTTCTCAGGAACTTTCACATTTATACATTGTATATAGGTCTAGACAGGTTCTAACTGATACCAGTAAGCCTAGAAAGAAGCCAGACCAACCCACACATCATGTGGTCAGTCATTCTCAACATCCAGACAACTAGTTCATCAGAGCTCCATCCAAGAGAAAACCTGATCTTTCCCCTTTAAGTTTCATCAGTAAATACTGAGATGAGAGCCTTCTAATGAGAATATACCACCAACACAGCAGAGCCTGGCAAGCTACCCGTGTTTTATTTACTTGTTATGCCAAAAACTAGTAACAATTACGAACCTAATTTCATGACCTGAAAAATGGTTTGAGTCTCTTCCTGTCCCTGGAGCAAGCAGATGCCCTTGGGTTACACTTGCTTGTGACAGGACTTATGGAGATGTTACTGGTGCCCACTCAAGCAAATTGATAAACAATGGGAAGACAGTGATACAGTGATATGTACTGAGTATTTGTTGTTTGATGTTAATATTATATTAGATACTTAAGTAAGGAAAAATTAATCTTCTTTGACATGTTAACATTTAACCCAATGTAATTTTTTTTTTTGCTTTTTGGGTCATAACCGGCAATGCTCAGGGGTTACTCCTGGCTCTGCACTCAGGAATTATTCCTGGCAATGCTCAGGGGACCATATGGGATGCCGGGATCGAACCTGGGCCAGCATTAGAGCGGCATGCAAGGCAAACACCCTATCCGCTGGACTATCACTCCGGCCCCATAACGCAATGTAATTTTCAACATGACCCCCTGTTTTAGACTGTAGAAATGTGATTAAACAGAGGTATAGTAAGAATTCATTTGAAGTTCATGAGTCAAGATCCGTTTTTTATTTCACTTTATGGTCAGTTTGATGTTTATTATCAAAATTTCAGAAAAGGTATCTTGGGGTTGGACAGGATGATAGGAGAGCAAGTAGGAATTTGCCTTGCACGCAGTGGACCTGGGTTCAATCCAGGTATCTATGTGGTTCCCAGAGTACCTACAGGAGTAATTCCTGAGTATAGAGCCAAGAGTGTCTGCTGGGTATCATTGAGTATGATTCAAAAAAAAAAAAAAGAATAGAATATCAGGGGCAAGTGAGGTACAGCAATTTACCTTACCAGAAGTACATGAGACTCTGGTTGTGCTACTGGGGCAAGTGAAGGTGACAACCAGGTCTTCGAACACTGCTAGGTGTGATTTCTGAGCACAGAGCCAAGAAATCCTGCTGAGCCCTACAGGGACTGGGAGAAGAAAGACAGAAGTAGACATATGTAGAGGGGAATAGTGAGAGAGCAAGAAAGACAAAGTGAATGAGAGATTGAGAGTGAGAGAGAGAAAAAGAGATTGAGAATGAGAGAGAGAGAAAATGAGTGAGGAAGGAAGGAAGGAAGGAAGGAAGGAAGGAAGGAAGGAAGGAAGGAAGGAAGGAAGGAAGGAAGGAAGGAAGGAAGGAAGGAAGGAAGGAAGGAAGGAAGGAAGGAAGGAAGGAAGGAAGGAAGGAAGGAAGGAAGGAAGGAAGGAAGGAAGGAAAGAAGGAAGGAAGGAAGAAGGAAGGGAGGGAGGGAGGAAAGGAGGAAAGAAGGGAGGGAAGGAGGAAGGGAGGAATGGAGGAAGGGAAGAATGGAGGTAAGGAGGGTGGAAGAGAGGGTGGGAGGGAGAGAGGAAGGGAAGGTGTTAGGAAGGAAGAAAAAAGGAAGGAAGGAAGGAAAGAAGGAAGGAAGGAAGGAAGGAGGAAGGGAGGGAGAGAGGGAGGGTAGAAGAGAGGGTAGGAGGAAGAAAGGAAGGAAGGAAGGAAGGAAGGAAGGAAGGAAGGAAGGAAGGAAGGAAGGAAGGAAGGAAGGAAGGAAGGAAGGAAGGAAGGAAGGAAGGAAGGAAGGAAGGAAGGAAGGAAGGAAGGAAGGAAGGAAGGATGGAAGAACAAAAAGAAAAAAGCGGCTACATTTTACTAAGTTATGGACAATCACTCACATACAATTCTCTGAATAAAGCAACTCTGTGAAGCAGCCTTTTTTTTTTAACTTTCTCAATCTTGTGACTTGAAAGGGCAAATTTTATCACAGAGCACAAACAGATAATGAGGTGAAAATGAGATGTGAAGAAAACTGGAGTAAAAATCTTACTTTTCCCTCTTTAGAGCAAACCCTTGCAACTCACTGAGAGAAAAAAAAATAGTTCCATAGAATTAGCTTTTTTATTTATACCCTTTCCTCTAATTTGAACAATTGTAGAGTCCCAAACATGCTGGTAATTATGATCAAGGCTTTAAAATAAGGCTAGAGAACCGCCAGGAGTAATTCCTGAGTGTGGAGCCAGGAGTAACCCCTGAGTAATGCCAGGAGTGACACAAAAAGGAAAAAAAAAAGACTAGAGAGCACATGGACCTTAAGCCCCATTTCACCCATATCCTCAGTTTGCAACCTATGATTATAGAGTTAAAAAAAGAAATAATATATGTTCTGTTAATTAGATTTGACAGTACTTAGACAATGCCAAATTAGTGAAAGAAAAATCAAAATAGTTGTGCGACAGAAATTGAGCTTTAAGGCAAATAAAATCAGGTAATAAAAATATTTTATCTTTAAAATAAAATAAATGCCCTACCTGCTGCACTATTCACCTACCCAGCCTCAACACACATATACACAGGGCAGAGCTACTACTGGGTCTCAGAGCTACTACTGGGTCTCTACCTGTGCTCAGCTGATCATGAAGCATCTGGGAGGGAAGGCGGCTTCAGCCCTGGCCCGCCATCCCAGTAGAGCCTCACAAGAAGCCAGAGGAACCCCCCATACCATGAGGGCTATCATTTTCAATATCTGGATTCCACAGCTGGAAGAGCTCCACCCAAGAAAAAGCAGATCTCAAACCCTGCTTATCAGAGTCCCAGCTTACAGCAAAGCCTATTTCAAGCCCAGGTCTGCTTGAACAAGAGACACAGATACACGGAGCAGAACTGCTACTGGCTTTTACTGTGCTCAGCTGATCATGAGGCATCCGGGAAGGAAAACGGGTTCTAATCCTGGCCTTCCACCCCATAAGAGCCTCACAAGAAGCTCAAGGAACTCCCACATCAAGACAGCTGCCATTTTCAACATCCAGACTCCACAGCTCGTCAGAGCTCGGCCCAATAGAAAAGCCCATTTCTCCCCATTTTATTCGGCAACTTCATGGCTGCATGGTTCATTAATAAATTTACAAACTGAGAACTTACTACCGAGAGTATATCACCCACACGGCAGAGCCTGGCAAACTACCCATGTCATTTTTGACACCAGTAAACCATACTGCCAAACACCAGTAACAAACAATTACAGACCTCATTCCCATGACCTGAAGGAATCATTTAAGGCTCTTCGTGTTCCTGGAGCAAGCAGATGCCCTTGGGCTACACTAGGACACATGGAGATGTTAATGGTGCCTGCTCGAGCAAATCTATGAACAATGGGAACACAAGTGAATAAAAATATTTTGTAAATTTTAAGCTGAAAAATATTTATGAGGGAAAATGAAGCAGAGTTCAGATATTTTAGGAGTGAAGACTGAATAGAAGCAAAACGCCTGTAGTAAATTAAGGGTTGTGTTTTTTTTTTTACTTGCAGTTACTTGTTTCCTTCTTTTAAGAAAAATTATTTGCTGAAAGCCTAAGATTTTAAGTAATTATTTTCTCTTCAATTTTGTATGAGAATTCAAAGATTATTTTGTGAGTGACTTTAATTCATAGCTATATCCTAAACCAAATTTCCAAGTAATCACTTCATTAGAGTGGGTTTGTGAAGAAATTGCATCTTTCTTTCCAACAACAATTAATTAGTTTCAATGTTAATTAAATGATAATCTCATTAGCTGTGTTTAAATTACAACAGCAGCTATATAAACTGAGACAGCAACATTTAGTTAATTTAATTATATATGGCATTGCTTTCCACATATTCACTCAGAATTTGTGCTAGTTGGATGGTAGTGTTTTTATTTCTATAATGTCATTTTTATTTTGAGGCTACCCCATAGCTGTGATCAGGATTACTCCTGGCTCTGTAAACAAGGATCACTTCTGACCAGGCTCAGAGACCCATATGAAGTGCTCAGAATCAAACTCACCTGGGCATCATGCAGGCAAGAACCCAACTTGCTATGCTTCTCACAGGTCCTGCTGAGTGATTTTCATACACAATATTCTCCACAATTTCTTTGGATAGGTGTTTTTAAATTATAGCAAGAAAACTAACTATGTGTTCTCTATATAACTTTATAACATTTATTCTTGAAAAATTTAGAATACATACTAAACTATTATGCTTTATTTATTTATTTATTTATTTATTTTTGCTTTTTGGGTCACACCCGGCAGTGCTCAGGGGTTACTCCTGGCTCTGCACTCAGGAATTACTCCTGGCAGTGCTCGGGGGACCATATGGGATGCCGGAATCGAACCCAGGCCGGCCTGCATGGGCCGGCCGCGTGAAAGGCAAACGCCCTACCCACTGGGCTATCGGTCCGCCCTATGCTTTTTGTATTTAAAGTAAAATAAAATACTAAGCAAATTTTTTAAACTTTCCCTGTATCACTGTTTTCCTGTTTATCATCGATTTGCTCGAGCAGGCCAGTAACATCTCCATATGTCCTGTCTCATGCTACTAGAGCCCAAGAGCATCTGCTTGCTCCAGGAACATAAAGAGCCTCAAACCATTGCATTAGGTCATGATAATGAGGTTTATAATTGTTACTGGTATTTGGCATATCAAATACGACACGGGTATCTTGCCAAGGCTCTGCCGTGTGGGTGGCATACCCTTGTAGTCACCTCTAAATCCAGCATTTATTGATGAACTGGCGTGGCCGCTTGTGACAGCGCGAGCCGGACTGTAATGGGCTCTTCTACTGAAAATTTCCCTAAATTTTAAATTAATATTAAGGGTTAGTTTTTTCCTGATGGGGGCCGGAATGATAGCCCAGCAGTAGGGCGTTTGCCTTGCACGCTGCAGTCCCATACCGGCCTGGGTTCAATCCCGGCATCCCATATGGTCCCCTGAGCACCGCCAGGAGTAATTCCTGAGTGCAGAGCCAGGAGTAAACCCTGAGCGTCGCGGGTGTGACCCAAAAAGAAAAAAAAATAATCCTCTCTTCACCAAGTTTTTAAATTACAATTTTACAAATAATGATTTTCAGCACTTTTGTTCTATACTTAGAGTCTAATTTTCTAATATATTCTTTTTTCTTGTTATGTATTCTTAAAAGGGCAGAACTTTGTGTTTATAAGCAATGATTCAAGGTGTAAGTTCTGATTTCCTTAGAAATATCTGCTAATGATTAAATTTAGTTTCAAGAATAACTGGTTTAAATTAAGGTAGTGTTCAATTAAATAAGAGATAATATAGGGGCAGTATGACATTTGTTAAAGAAAAGTGGATCATAATATTCAAAATAAGCATAAATTAATTTTACTTCACTAGTTTTACATCATATGACACAAGGAAATAATATTTCCTAAAACGAAGTAATAGTAGAGTATTTAAGAGCTGGATTAGAGAGACCTCAGCTCCCTGTTTACAAATTTTCCACATCTAAAGAAAAAATTAATTTCCTCTGATCTTCATAAGATATGGTAGTTTTATCATCGCTGCAGAAAAATCATTATAAGATTCCTCTCCTTTTCCAAAGCCTAGAACACACTGCCTTATATTCTGTGCCCCAGCATTGCTCAGGCCTTACTCCTGGCTCAGAGCTCTAGGATCACTACCAGCAGGGCTCCAGGGATCGTATGGAATGCTGGGGATTGAATCCAACTCAGCTGCCTTGCAAGATAACAACGCAGCCACTGTACTATCTCTTCAAATGTAATGGATGATATGTTTTTAATATAAATCTAAGAATCATTTACTTTGCTTCTGGTTCCAAATTTTATCTTCTTGTTTTCCTAATGTTCTATATGTACTATATTTATTGATGTTTTGCAAAATGCACAACAGAAACGAGAATTCAGGGATAAGATATGTATATGGCTGCTGGAGAAGTTAGTATTGAAGTTTTTGTTGGTATGCTATTTATCTGATCTAGCTTCAAACTTTTAATTATTTGGCTATTTTAGTTATTAACGGAGTGAATTAACATTTTGAATTCACATTCATATTCAAGAGTGTGAAAGTTTGTATTTTATAGGTGCAGTGTTTACACAGCACATCCACCAGCAAACTGAGATCATATCGATAAGTTGAATTTTTCTGGATCAAACCTGAATCAAGTTTGCTTTCTAGCTTATGAAAATGGAGCTCTCTTTTGGGGCCAGAGAGCTAGTACAGAGGCTACATCACTTGACTTGCATGTGACAGATATCACTTAAATCACTGGTAACACATATAGTCCCCTAGGTACTGCTGGGAGTGATTCCTGAGCACTAAGTCAGGAAAACCTTAGTATCAACTGGCATGGTTGCAAAATTCCCAAAACAAATATAATAAAAACAAAATTAAACAAAAAAAAGCTCATGTTATCTCTGGCTCTCTCACTCTCTATAAAGAAAGACAAAATTCTATTTTATTTATAAGCAATTACAAACACAGTGTGGTAAAGCACATGTTTCATATTATCAAAGCTCTGGGTCTATGTACACACAAAATTAAGCCAACAGACTAATATTTTTATTTATACTTTGAAAAATATTTATTATCAAAGCAATGCTTTCTGGAATGATAAAAGTCTCAATTTTATCTGGAATGATAAAATGTATATAAAATGTTCATCTAAAGATATCTTTTGTCAAAAAATAATTTGATTCCCATACAAAAGAATGTTACTTATGAAAATAATCTCTTCACAATAAAATTCCATTCTTTCATCAAACCAAAATAATTTAAATGTTAATATGGAATGATAATTTCATGCGGTTTTAAAATGTAGAATTAATTACAACTTTACTATTAGATCTCACATTTCTATTTTGTATTATATATCACTGAGGTCTCTCTTCCAGGTCCAATAAATACTAAGAATCTTGACTAAAATGCTTAGATGAAAACAGGATAAGTGTCATTGCCAAAATTGAAGATCTAGAACAATGTTATATTAGTACAATATTTATATGAGTATAGATGATATGAAAGCCATTTATTTTTTAGTTATCAAGAGAGCTAGGCTTAAATTTTATATTGTGATTTAGAGGCGACAAATTTGTGTCCAAAAATGCACATAATTGAAGAACATAAACCTATTTTAGAAATACATGGCTTAATTGATGTCCTGAGGAACTAGAACAGCTGGAGTCCTTACTTCATTATGCTATTTCTTCACACTGGGCAGGAACAGTGTGAGAAGCTGAAAACAGCCACTATATCCTTTCTCTATTATAACCATAGTCATATTTCCCAGTTATAGATACAGAATTTGTGAATAATTATCATTCTTTAAAGAGGTGGGAATTCTTTGGAGATATAAGGTGATGTGCAGTGTGCATGCTGAATTGCATCTCAAATTAAAAAGCACTGATGTGTTTTCTGAAGTGAAGTCTTAGCCACTATGGACAGCAATCTCCCAAATTAACTGCAGATTAGTTTATTATGTACATGTGCTGATATTAGCATCATCTAGATTGACACATAGGACAGAGTGAAAACAGATGAAGAATCAGGCAAGGTAGTGTTGCCCTCATTTATTAAATGTATAAAATTATTCAAGAAATAATTCAAAAAGAATTTTCACATAATGCATGCAACCCTAAGAAGAATATATCTGTTACTTAAATGGATGATAAGCTAGGTTGGTTTACTAATCTTCATAAACTTGTATCTTCCTCTTCAAAAATTGCTTCATAATTTCTATAATTTTTCAGTAAGTAGGTAACTCAAACATTGATATTTAACCTGTGTCATTTAATAAATTATCTTATAACAAAAGCTATGCTTCTTAAAAGAATATGCGCTTACATTTCCTCAACTTCTAAGTTGAGAGAAATGGCACAAAATTGAATGTTCATGCTAAAATCATCTTACAAAGTAAAGTAGTGAAACTTAAGTTCCATTTTACCCTTTGTCCTATAGGACATAAAAATCTTAATAATAACTCTATTCAATTACGACCAACTAAAACCACTTGGAACTATAGCTTTGCTACATAGAGCACCATGCCCCTAATTCATGTCTTCCATGTAATCTTTGATATCCTTCTGTGGAAACACCTTACAAATATAAGTAGTCAAATCCAATGACAAGTGCCCTTAAAGGAAGAAGAGAGAACAAACATAAACATAGGAGAGACAACACCAGATAATGGAAGCAGAACTTTGAGAATAATTATCACAGTTAGAAGCGAAGGAATGTCAAGGGTTCCCAGCAACCACTAGAAGCTAGGGTAGATTTGAAGATTCTACTTCAGAGACTTCAGAAGGAATCAACTTTGCCTACATTTTGATCATACTTAGACTAGCTGTCAGAAATAAACTTCTGTTGAAGTCATGATTTGGTGCTATTTTGTTATAACAGTCTAGGAAATTAAATCATTAGTTAAAATAAGAGGATACATAATTCACACTATGCATTTCAGACCCACAGCTGTGCTGCTCGGCCGGTCCCATGTGGAAGCAACCCATGGAGCTGACCTCCCGGTAAGGGGCTCAGCCAGCCCCTGGCCAAGTCCAACTTTGCTCCAAGGGTTTGCTCTCATGTGGGGGAGGAGAAACCATGCTGGCGGGACTGGGAGTGGAGTTTGGGGCCCTGCCCTTTCCTCCACCTCCATGTCAGTTGCCCCGGAAGAGAGAGACCCACCCACGCCAGACCCACAGCTCCCTTGGTGCACAGCCACTTTGTAGCCACACGATATTCTTAGAGAATGCTGATTTTAGGATAAGTTCCTTCTCAAGATCTTTCACATTTATACATTGTATACAATTCTAGACAGGTTCTAACTGATACCAGTAAGCCTAGCAAGAAACCAGATCAACCCACACACTATGCAATCAGTCATTCTCAACTTCCAAACTCCTAGTTCCTCAGAGCTCCATCGAAGAGAAAACCTGATCTTTCCCTTTAAGTTTCATCAGTAAATGCTCGAAGTGAGAGCCTTCTAATGAGAATATACCACCAACACAGCAGAGCCTGGCAAGCTACCCGTGTTTTATTTACTTGTTATGCCAAAAACTAGTAACAATTACGAACCTCAATTCCATGACCAGAAGAATGGTTTGAGGCTCTTCCTGTCCCTGGAGCAAGCAGATGCTCTTGGGTTACACTTGCTTATGATAGGACATATGGAGATGTTACTAGTGCCCAATCGACCAAATCGATGAACAATGGGAAGACAGTGATACAGTGATACAGTGATAATTCACACATAAACACATCCAAAAGATTTAGGAGTTTGGGAAAAAATCGTTGAGGCATTATTTATTATTAGGAAAATTTATATTTAATGTTTAGAGTATGCAGAATGATTGGATATGTGTTAATCCTTTAATATTATATTGGGTTATTAAATTACCTTAACCTCTAGGCAAAAGGGGGGGCATTTGCAAAAGCTTAATAAAAGTATTACTTGATCACTTGATCGCTTGACATCCCATTATTCATCGCTTTTATTAAGCGGGCACCAGTAATATTTCCATTTGACCCTATCGTGCCAGTGTAGCCCAATGGCATCTGGTTGCTTCAGGAATACAAAGAGCCTCAAACCGTTCGTTCAGGGTCTTGACGAAGAAGTCTGATCATCTCATAGGTGGGCACCCATGTGATATTTTGACTTCCCGTGGGATCCAGTCAGTAACGACTCTAGTCCAGCAGTCGACTCCAAATTGTATTACTTGTCCAGCCCCTCTGATTTCCGATGCCTTGGCTAATGAGACAGCCGCCATTGACTCTGGATCAACGATGGAGGTCTGAGCTCCGGATTCCTTCTTTCACTTGAGGGAGGCATGATAAACCAAGCATAGCTCTTTTGATTCCTCATTGGGAGACCTGAATAGCATTCTCATCCGGCTTTCATAGGCCCCAGGTCTCTGAGCAGTATATTAATGCAAGGAAATCGGTGGAGTGGAAGAGATGTGCCCGGAGCTGAAGGTTCTTTGTCTTTTTATCTTTTTAGCTATTTCTTTGATGATTTTGAAGGCATTCCATGCTGCTCTCTTCCTCCTGCGCAGCTAAGGTTTTAGGTCGTTCATCATGTGACTTCTCGACCTAGGTACACATAACTGCTGCATTCAGAGGTATTTGTTCCATTGAGAGTGAATGGGGCCTCTAAAACTAGTTCATTTTTCATAAACATAGTTCTGCTGAGATTCAGCTGTAGGCCTATCTTTCCACATTCTCCGTCAAAGTCAGCCAACATTTGTGCCACTTGGCTAATGTTTGGTGTTATTAGAATGATATTATTAGAACGATGTCATCAGCAAAGTGGAGGTGGTGTAGTTGCTGACCATCTATCTTCACTCCCATTCCCTCCCATTCTAATTGTCGCATGATATTCTGAGGGTGGTATAAAAGTATTCCAAATGTAAACAGTATACCAAATGTAAATAGAAAATATGAGATGATTCTGTGTGTAAGTTATTGAGGGTTATAGTATAATTTGATGGCATAATAGGATAATTTGATGGCATAGTGGGATAATATTGATGGCTATAGGATAATTGCATGTACTCATACAACCTATGCCCTAAAATAATAAGCCATTAGACCAAAGACCTATAGACATTTTTTTTAAAGATCACTCAATTTTGAAGAAAAGATTTTTATAAAATGGAAGTAAGCTCTAATAAATAAAAAACATATATTAGTGTGAATTTTGTTATATTTGATTAATCAAATAAATTGCTCATAAATGTAAATTACAAACTGTTTTAAAACCATTTCAACTCATATCACCAGTTCATAACAGCTAATACATTGTATTCATAGAAAACAAATTCCTGTCTTAGAATCTACAACAGTTCTTTACCAGATAGTCAATGTGTATGGAACACACTCAGAAAAGGCTGTAACCTATTGATGTGGTCCCAGATTGCCTATATTGCTTTATCTTAAACTTGGCTAATCTAATGAAATGTAATGATTTCTGAGATTCAAAATAATAATTATTATAATTTATTTTTCCTTGCTAAATCCTTATAATGTAAATAAGGCAGAATAAAAATGTGTTACTAACAAATATTACCGTAATTCAAATGAATGTTTTCATGTATATTTTTTTTCTTTTCCTGCTATGTTTGCAGGGAGTTACACCCAGCAATGCTTAGGGTTTACTCCTATATTTGCACTCAGAAATTACTCTTCGATGGGGGGGCTGGAGCAATAGCACAGCGGATAGGGCATTTGCCTTGCACGCAGCCAACCCGGTTCAATCCCCAGCATTCCATATGGTCCCCCGAGCACCGCCAGGAGTAATTCCTGAGTGAAGAGCCAGGAGAAAAGCCTGAGCATAGCCAGGTGTGACCCAAAAAGCAAAAAAAAAAAAAAAAATTTACTCCTCGCAGAGCTGGGGGACTATATGAGATACCAGGGATTCAACCAAGGATGGATGTGTGAAAGGCAAATTCCCTACCCACTGTACTATCACTCCGGCCCCTTAAGGTATATTTTCAACTGCAATTATAGTATCTAAATATATTATAAAGTCATAAAATGACTATCATCTCAGATACATAAATGAACACATTTACATGTGTTTTATATTTCTCTTAACTATTTATGATGTTCTTAAACTTAATTTTCTCTAAGATGTACTCAATTCTATCTGTGAAGCTCTCACATTAAACAAAAGTTATTATGAGTGTAAAATCTTTTTTTTTTGGTGGGGTGTTATCATGCTTGAAAGCTTTGAGGTACCACGCACAGTACTGAGATCAAATCCTGTTGGTCACATGCAGGTACACACTGTAACAGCTGTTCTATCACTCTAGTCCTAAATTTTAAAATCTTGAAGTAATGCACAAGCTAAGAGAAAATGCTGCCCTTTTAACAATGAGTTTTAGATATCTATGCATGTTGTGCTTAAGAAGTCATACACATTTAAAAATAATTTTTTAATAGTTATTGGTATCTACCATAACATCTACAATCATTATTACCAATTTTTAAAAAATTATCAATCATTAAATTGCTTGCATGTTTCAGAGCCAATATTTCTCCCAAAAAAGTCATCCATATCTGGGGCCGGAGCGATAGCCCAGCAGGTAAGGCGTTTGCCTTGCACGCAGCCTGCCCATGCCGGCCCGGGTTCGATCCCCAGCATCCCATATGATCACCCGAGCACCGCCAGGAGTGCAGAACCAGGAGTAACCCCTGAGCATCGCCGGATGTGACCCCAAAAAAAGTCATCCATATCACATCAATGTCATTGCTCTAGCATGTGACCGTTTTTAAAAAGTATTTTATTATACCACCATGAGATATACAAATAAAAAAGATATACAATTTAAAAAGTTCATGTTTGGGTTTTGGTCATACAGTGTTCCAGCACCCGTCCCTCCACCAGTGCCCATCTCCCACCACCAACATCCCCGGTTCCCTCCCCATTTCCCCAGCCCACCTCCATGGCAGGTTCTTTATTTCTTTCCCTTTCTCTCTCTTTCTCTTTTCCTTCCCTTCCAGACTATGGATTACAAAACATACATTAAAAGGTTGTCATGTGTATCCTTTTGCCTCTATTTAATGCTCAGTTCTAGGTTGGCATTAGTACCCTCGACAATTATTAGCACCCTGTTGCATTTTCTGTCTTACCTAACCTATGACTCCCACACATTTGTGATAATTTCCACCTTTGACAAGACCTCCTGATATATGTTTCACTTGACCTTGGATATTGGTATCATAATATGTACATATATATTTATGCCATGCAAATAAATGCAGTCATTCTGTATCTGTCTCTCTCCTTCTGGCTAATTTTGCTCAACATAATCTTCTCCATGTCCATCCATTTATAGGCAAATTTTGTAACTTCATTTTTCCTAACAGCTGCATAGTATTCCATTGTGTAGATGTACCAAAGCTTCTTTATCCAGTCATCGATTTTCGGGCACTCGGGTTGCTTCCAGATTCTGGCTATTGTGAATAATGCTGCTATGAACATAGAAGTAGGGATGGTGTTTCCGCTGCGTATTTTTGGTTTCCCACAGTAGATTCCCAGGAGTGGTATGGCTGGGTCAAATGGGAGTTCAATTTCTAGTCTTTGGAGGAAAGTCCATATTGTTTTCCAGAAAGGCTGTACCAGCCGGCATTCCCACCAACAATGGATGAGTGTCCCCTTTTCCCCACATCCACGCCAGCACTTGTTGTTCTTGCTCTTTTGAATATGTGCCAATCTCTGTGGTGTAAAGTGGTATCTCATTGTTGTTTTGATTTGCATCTCTCTGATGATTAGTGATGACGAGCATTTTTTCATATGTTTTTTGGCCATTCGAATTTCTTCCTTGCTGAAGTTTCTGTTCATTTCTTCTCCCCATTTTTTGATGGGGTTGTTTGTTTTCTTCTTGTAAAGTTCTACCAGTGCCTGATATATCCTGGATATTAACCCCTTCAAACATTTTCTTCATTCAAATAACATTGCAAACAATGAATGAAACTAGATGTCCTCTTGTTTCCTTCTAAAATGATTATTCTCTATATATGTATTCATATATGTACATATAATAATATATAATTAATTTTATATAGCTCAAAAAATTCTTAAATATAACTTAGGAATTTTAATTATTTCCCTTACAAATTATCAAATTATTTCACATTTTTATGTTTAGCATTTTGTTTTTATATGACAGAAAATGGTAATCTCCTAAAAATTTTGTAACTCTCCAATATTAACTTATATATTAATATATGCAGCAGCATTTACAAACTTTTAGGATTTTGAAGAACTTAATATGACTTTCTCTGCTTTTCTCTTAAATCTTTCAGTCAGTGAATGTGAGGTACACTATGAATTATTTATTATGATTGGATTTTTAAAAGCCCTGACTAAAAAAAAAAAGAAATTGAATCAACCAAATGATAAATGTAGTCATGATTTATTTCTACAATGTTGGAATCAAATTTAATTTACGGCACATCAATTTAGAGAAAACATTGACATTTTATTAAATCTCAACTCATGATTGCAAACCTAATGCTTTAAAGAAAAACTTAATATTTTCTAAATAAAGAAAATTTGGTAAACACAGAAATATCAAAGAGTAGTTAAAATTATCATGATCTCCATTGCCTTTTCTCCAAGCCAAAAGATACATACAATTCTATTTCCCAAAGGATCCAAAGGAAATTTTTCTCAGATTTTTAATATATCCTTACTGTCTGATGTATAACAGTAAATTTTAATTGAAACTGTGTTTTCCCTATATACTTACTAGGTATGTTTCTTTTCTCCCTGTATTATATAACCAGTCATACATGTATGATGCATGAGAGTAAATTTTTCATTGAAACTGAGTTTTACTATATACTTACTAGGCATGACTTATCTCTCCCTTTATATGCATGGCCGATGCTTCTCAGTTTTCGTGGTGTCTATACTTGCCTTCTTATGCCTTTTGCTATGATCCCTTTGGAAGGTACTGGAGGAAGAATATGGTAAGGAAATAGGCATTTGTTATCCAGACTCCTTTACTTGTGGGTTCCCTGATGTGGTCAGCAGCTGTTCGGCTGCCTTATGCTTATAATTCAGTGACTTCAGCGAAAGTCTATGTGAATCAGCAGCTTTTGTTGCCATCATTTTTGCAACACTCCTCCCCCTTTTTTTTTTGCTTTTTTTAAAAAACATGGAAATGCTCATGAGTTACTCCTGGCTCCACACGCCAGGAGTAAGAGCTACTCCTGGCAGTGCTCAGAGGACCATATGAGGTGGCAGGAATTGAACCTGGTCTACAACGTGCAAGGCAAAAGTTCTATCCTCTGTAATATTGCTCCAGCCCCATTTCCCTTTTTTTTCTTTACACCTTTCATTATTATCAGGTGCTTTTCTGTTATATTTAAAAATCATTATTTTGTTCAGTGATCACTCTTAGCTGGGCTAGGGTACGCACGTGATTCTGGGAACTGAGCCTTGGTCAGCTTGTACAATGTTAGCACCATACCCACTGTACTATTTCCTCTGTCGTATGAGATAGATAGATAAGTAGATAGACTGATAGGTAGATAGATAAGATAGACACACAAGGAGACAGGCAGAGAGGCAGGCAGGCAGAGAGACAGAGAGACAGAGATAGAGATAGATAGATAGATGACAGACAGACAGACAGATAGATAGACAGACAGATTAGATAGATAGATAGATAGATGGATGGATGGATGGATGGATGGATGGATGGATGGATGGATGGATGGATGGATGGATGGATGGATGGATGGATGGATGGATGGATGGATGGATGGATGGATGGATGGATGGATGGATGGATGGATGGATGGATGGATGGATGGATGGATGGATGGATGGATGGATGGATGGATGGATGGATGGATGGATGGATGGATGGATGGATAGATAGATAGATAGATAGATAGATAGATAGATAGATAGATAGATAGATAGATAGATAGATAGATAGATAGATAGATAGATAGATAGATAGATAGATAGATAGATAGATAGATAGATAGATAGATAGATAGATAGATAGATAGATAGATAGATAGAATTTTAGTTCTTATGTCAAAAAATAAGATCATGGACAACAAAGTGAATTGTGAAAGTTACAGCAAAGCATATACTGAGAAGAATCCAAGAAGATAAATAAATAATTGGTAACTGGATATGAAAACTAATATAAACTGTATTTTTGAAGTTAAGGTATTGTAACCAACTGAGTATTTCCAAAATGTTTTCAGAACCCTTCTCATTCATTGTACTTAAGCAGAAAATGTAACTCACTGATAGTGATATATCAGAATAAATGAAGAATAAAAAGCTATTTTAAAAGTCAGGAAGTACAGTAGGTAGGGCACTTTTCTTATATGCAGCCAAACTTGGTTTAATACCCAGCACCCCAGGTGGGCGCCAAAGTCTTCCTAGGGGTGATACCTGATTTTATGGTCAGGAATAAGCCCTTAGCACTACAGGATATGCCCCAAACTCCAGAAACAAAAAGCTATTTTCAAGAAAAAATTACAATAGTCAGGCCTTCTTATAATTGATGATTCTGATAAATTAGGAATCCCATAAAGTAATATAGAATACTAATGTAGACATATTTTGGAATTAGTAAACCAAATTCAGGAGGTTTAGTGTGGGTAGATAGCAAGTAAAATGTTTCATATAATAAAATAGGATGTGTATGAAGAGCGGAGTCAGTGCATTGATGAGTACTGACAGCAGATTCTTCAAGTGTTCGGTCTGACTTTGTCTGGGCCAGGTGTGTTCACTTCTTTACCAATGAAATGGCATGTTGGATTTCAGAAGGGAGAATGTTGGGAATGACATATCCATGCTACAGAATTTGGTATATGGGCAGGTGGATGTGGCTATCAAAGAGATCTTAGTAGAAATCAGAGGTAATCTTCTCCATTGCTTTTCTGAGATATGTGATAGATCCACCAGGAAATTGGAGGGCAGTCATCTTGGTCTTATAATTGGTGAAGGACAGGTGGGAGTTGCGAATGCTTTTCCTGCTTCTGCTGTATCAGCCAGTATTGCTGCTCTTCTCTCTTTGAGGTCTTCCTTTATCATTTCTCTGCACTGATTTGTGAGCGTGGACATTAGCAAATGGTTGTCTGAGGCTTGAGCCCTGTCACGTTGGCCAATAAACTCTAGAGTTTTTGAAGACAGGCATCCTTTTGTGGCTTTCTCTCTCTTGGTGTTCTTTACATGATCATGGAGATGCTGAATCAGTCATTTGTATTCTTCAGGTTGTATTCTTCATCAATGTTGTCAATGACAGCATCTTCCCATGATGCTGCAATGATGCCAAAGAATTCCCTTGGCTCAGCTCTTCACAAGCTACCTGTCTGAATGCAAGGTTCCCTCCCATTGGAAAACCAGCAGGACCGTTCAACTCTACAAGAAGGGAGACATCAATAACATTGACAACTATTGCAACTATTGCCTCAACTGCCTGTTGCCTGTCATCTACAAGGTGTTCACTGGAGTCACCCCTGAACAGGATTGGAAGAACATTAGATGAAGGACAACCATGCGAGCAAGTTGGCTTTCAAAAAGGATTCAGCACAATAGACCATATCCACATGGTAACCAAGCTCATTGAGGTTTGTAGGGAGTTCAAGATGCCACTCTGTCTCACGTTCATTGATTTAAAGAAAACCTTTGATTCTGTGGAGACTGAAGCGGTCATCAAAGCCCTAGTCAAACAGGGCGTTCAAACCCAATGCATCAAGATAATTCGTGAGCTATAATATGGATTCACCACCAGGATCTCACCACTCTACAGGAAGTGATCACTGATATCAAAAAGAGAGGTTTGACAGGGTGATACCATTTCACCCTAAACTCTTCAGTGCCACCCTAGAGAACGTCATGCGACAGTATGGGAAGGAATGGGAGTGAAGTAGATGGTCAGCTACTAAACCACCTCTGCTTTGCTGATGGCATCATTCTAATAACACCAAATATTTGCCAAATGGCACAAACGCTGGCTGACTTTGGCCATGAATGGGGAAAGGTAGGTCTCCATCTGAATCTCAAACAATGTTCATGAAAAACAAACAAGTTCCAGATGCTCCATTCACACTCAATAGAAAAAAACTTCTCTGAATGCAGCAGTTATGTGTAACTAGATCAAGAACTCAACATGATGAATGACCTACCACTTGAGCTGTACAGTAGGATGAGAGCGGTGTGGAACACCCTCAAGAGCATTGAAGAAACACCTAAAAGGATAAATAACCTCTGGCTCCAGGCACATCTCTTCGACTCCACTGTTCTCCCTGCATTAAATTATTCCTTAGAGACCTGGGCCATATGAAAGCAGGAGGAGAATGCTATTTGGGTCTCATAAAGAACAATTGAAATAGTTATGCTTGGAGTAACTTGCCTCACTCAAGTGAGAGAAGGAATCCAGAGTTCCGACCTCCATCGATGTTTGAGAATCAGAGATGCTGTCTTGTTTGCCAAGGCATCGAAAATCAGATGGCTTGGACATGTAATGTGACTTGGCGACGACTGCTGGACTAAAGCTATTACCAACTGGATATCATGGAGCATCCAAAGATCATGTGGCCACCCACCTACAAAATGGTCAGACTTCTTCAAGGCCCTGAAGAAGAAGGATCTTGAAGAAACAGTTTGAGGCTCTTCATACTCATGGATCAAACAGATGCCGTTGGGCTATACTGGCACGTGACAGAGACAAATTGAAAAATTACTGGTGCCTCCTCGAGCAAATTGGTGAACAATGGGATGTCAAGTGATCAAGTGAAAATAGGATATTGTTACTTATGATTTTAATGTTTCTCTAGATTTACAACACAATGCAGATCAAGTAAAAATCAATCAAACATTTTATATTGCTATTGAAATATCTTTAACTATAGATAGTATAAACAAAATCTTTGGTTTTCTTTTCATTGTTTAATGACTGGCATCATTGATTACTTCCCTATCATTTGATAATTCTGATGAAATAAAATAAATGATTTTAAAATAGAGATTTTTTGAAGAATTTTACCAATTGCTAATATGTTGGTATCAAATTAATTCAAAATATAGAATGTACAGCAGTACTTCAGAGTACTGACATTATAAAGCTGCCCAATTCATGTTTAAATGACTATTGCAGTGACACAGCAAAATTAAGTCAATTCCTAATAAATGCAGAATAAGACTGTTGCCTTCAGGTGCCTGTAACAAAATGTATTTACAATAATCACCATTTCTTCTGTAAATGAGACTATTGGCAATCCTTATTCTACAAGTATGTGAACAACTATTCTAAAATTTTATATCTAAGAATTTTACTATACATATATACACATATTTTAAAACTATAAATTTGCCCCTAATTTATAAATTATAATAAATTATAGATAATTTTGAAATCACTTGATCACTAGATCACATGACATCCCGTTATTCATTGATTTGCTAGAGTGGGTGCCAGTAATATTTCCATTTGACCCTATCATGTGCCAGTGTAGCCCAATGGCATCTGGTTGCTTCAGGAATACAAAGAGCCTCAAACCGTTCGGCCTCAGGTTCTTGACGAAGAAGTCTTACCATCTTGTAGGTGGGCAGCCACGTGATCTTTTGACATCCCATAGGATTCAGTCAGTAATGGCTCTAGTCCAGTGGTCATCTCCAAATCGCATTACATGTCCAGCCCATCTGATTTTCGATGCCTTGGCAAATGAGACAGCGTCACTGACTCTGGAACAGTAACGGAGGTCGGAGCTCCATTTCTTTCTTTCACTTGAGTGAGGAGTAATATTCTAAGCATAGCTCTTTCGGTTCCTCTTTGGGAGACCTGATATATTCCAAACATAGCTCTTTCTCTTCCTCTTTGGGAGACCTGAGATAGCATTCTCATCTTGCTTTCGTAGGACCCAGGTCTCTGAGACGTATATTAATGCAAGGATAATGGTGGAGTGGAAGAGATGTGCCTGGAACTGGAGGTTCTTTGTCTTTTTAGCTATTTCTTTGATGCTTTTGAAGGCATTCCATGCCACTCTCTTCCCTCTGCTCAGCTCAGGTTTTAGGTTGTTTATCATGTTGACTTCTCAACCTAGGCACACAAAACTGCTGCATTCAGAGATGTTTGTTCCATTGAGAGTGAATGGGGCCTCTGGAACTAGTTCATTTTTCATGAACATAGTTTTGTTCAGATTTAGATAGAGACCTATCTTTCCACATTCTCGGTCAAAGTCAGCCAGCATTTGTGCCAATTGGCTAATGTTTGGTGTTATTAGAACGATGTCATCAGTGAAGCAGAGGTGGTGTAGTTGCCTACTGTCTCTCTTCACTCCCATTCCTTCCCATTCTAATTATCACATGATGTTCTCGAGGGTGGCATTGAAGAGTTTTGGTGAAATGGTATCACCCAGCCAAACCCGGCTTTTTGACAACAATGGTCATTTCTTTGTAGAATGGTGAGATCCTGGTGGTGAATCTGTAATACAGCTCACGAAGGAGCTTGATATATTGGGTTTGAATACCCTGTTTGGCTAGGACTTCGATGACTGCTTCAGTCACCACAGAATCAAAGGCTTTCTTTAAATCAATGAACGTGAGACAGAGTGGCATCCTGAATTCCCTACAAACCTCCGTGAGCTTGGTTACAGTGTGGATATGGTCGATTGTGCTGAATCCTTTTTTGGAAGCCAGCTTGCTCTCATGGTTGCCCTTCACCTAATGTTCTGTCAATCGTGTTCAGGATGACCTGAGTGAACTGCTTGTAGATGACAGAAAACAGGCAGATGGGGTAATATTTGCCAATGTTTTGGATGTTTCCCTTCTTGAACAGTTTAACTCTTGCTGTTTTTCCAATGGGAGAGCAACTTGCATTCTGACAGGTAGCATGTGAAGAGCCGAGCCAGTGTATTGATGAGTACTGTAGGAAAATTCTTCAAGTGTTTGGATCTGACATGGTCTGGACCTGGTGCTGTTCCCTTCTTTACTGACGAAATGGCATGTTGGATTTCAGAAGGGAGAACATTGGGAACGACATATCCATCCTGTGGTATTTGGTATATGGGCAGGTGGCCGTGGCTATCAAAGAGAAATGAGTAGAATTCATGGGTAATCTTCTCCATTACCTTTCTGGAAGATGTGATCGATCCATCAGGATGTTGGAGGGCAGTCATCTGGTCTCATAGTTGGCGAAGGACAGGCGGGCATTGTGAATGCTTTTCCCTGGCTTCTGCTGCATCTTCCAGTATTTCTGCTCTTTCTTTTGAGGTCTTCCTTTATAGCTTCTCTGCACTGCTTTGTAAGCTTGGATGTTAGCATTTGGTCGCCCGAGGCTAGCGCCTTGTGAAGTTGGTGAATGAGCTTGAGAATTTTTGAAGACAGGTGTCCTTTTGTGGTTTTATTTCTCTCGGCATTCTTCCCACAATCATGGAGGTGCTGAACAAGTCGGTTGTATTCTTCATTGATGTCATCAATGATGGTATCTTCCCATGTTCCTGTAGTGGTGTCAAAGATTTCCCAGTTGGTGGTCATCTCCTTCGTGCAAAATTCTACTTCATGCAATGGGGAGAAAAGGCTGCAAAGTTTAAGAAGAGAACTCCCAGTTTTTGTAAAGCGGAGAAAAAATTACAAAGTTTATTTACCTAGAAACTGGAAAGGTATAAACCCAATTAAATTTAGAATGATGGTCCATGAGAGATAATGCAGTAGGTATAGTGTTGCATGTAGCAGATTGGATCTGTGGAGAGTTATCAAAAAGAAGAGTGAGGAGTAATTCCTGAGCACAACTGTATGTGGCCCAAACACCTGACCCAACATTAGAATGAGTGTGGTAAAATTCATGAACAATAATAATTATGAAGATAATTGAAGCATCAAGAATTTAAAAAGCACTATGTAACAAAATGCATGCCATAAATATTTGATTTAATGTGAGAATTGAGTTATAATGAGTCATATTTCACAGTTGTGTATTTACATAAGAGTTCAGAACTGAAGACTAATCATTTGAAACACTCCTAAGTATTAAATGCATTTTCAAGGAAATAAATTTCTTAACTAGCCATTGATTGTCATAAATATGGAAAATTAAAAGATGTAACATATTATAAGACATAAAAATCAAGGAACAAGATATTTTTAATAATATAACTTTCACTTTAAAATGAATTTCTGAGTTTGTCATTTATAAATGTTCCTTTTAAATATTTCCCATACTGGGAGTGACAGAAATGCCTTACATTCAGATTATTAATACGGTTAAGAATTTAAATATCATGTCACTTTTTCTCAGTGAAACCAATAAATGATTTCTTAAAATGTTTTATTTTAAAATAACAGATAACTATATAAATCTTGCATATATAATTGAAATATTATATTTTAGATTTAACTTATTATAGTCTAGAGATAATTATAAGGAGTAAAAATGATTTAAAGTAAGGAAAATTTGTCTTCATTACAAACCATATCTCAAATTATGGTCTGTCAATTAAAATTCAGCAAATATATATTGACCATATGCTATGCAATAGTCATTTTCAGGGGTTACATATATCAATTGAATACATTGTAAAATACTGTGAAATTTTTATATGTTATCACTATCACTATCACTATCTTCCCATTGTTGATCATCTGTTTACTAGAGCAGGCACCAGTAATATCTTCATATGTCTTATCTCATGCTAGTAGAACCCAAAGGCATTCGCTTGCTCCAGGAACATAAAGAGCCTCAAACCATTATATTAGGTGATGGGAATGACCTAATATAAATGTTACTGGTATTTGGCATATCAAATACCACACGAGCAGCTTGCCAGGCTTGCCGAGTGGGTGGCATACTCTTGTAGTCACCTCTAAATAAAGCAATTATTGATGAACCGCGCGCCACTAGGCGGCCGCCCAAGCCGGGCTGTGATAGTCTGGTGGAATTGTGACGAGATAGAAGTCCGGATATTTGTATAAAATGTGTATTTACATAAGAGTTCAGAACTGAAGACTAATCGAGAGGGGGGATTGTCTGGCTTATTGTGAGTCTCTGCTGGGGTGGCAGGCCAGGGCTAGAACCCGCCATGCCTCCCTGGCACCTCATGAGCGGCTGGGCACAGGGGAGAGCAAGTAGCAGCTCTGCCTCATGTCTGAGAGTCTCTGGAAAAGCATACCTGAGCCGGATTGAAAAAAAAAAACTATATATGTGTCATGCACATATAATAATTTAGGTATAATTAGAAAATAAAATAATACATTATAGATATTTTCATATATAAATACCTATTAATGGATATGAGAATATGTGGAACTGAAAGATGACAACAAATTAATTATTGGTGCAAGTATTTATTCAAGATTATAATGGCAGGAGATAGTTTATAGTCTCAATATACTGATATATATTTAATGCATATTTAAATAATAGATGGTATTGTAAAAAGGAGAGGTACTATAATAAACAAAGCATATTTCTTACACTGAAAATTATCCCCATTATGCTATAATCATGAAGATAAATTGATACATTTAGAGTATAGTGTACTTGGAGTGTTATCAAAATCATTATCCAAGAAGACTTAACCATAGGATGTAGTTGTAAAACTAATTTTTTTTCAATACTGTGTTTCAATACTGATTTGACTTTCTGTCTCTTGCACACTATAGACTGATATCATAGTTATGTAAATAAATTTCAGACAATAGCACTTTCATTCTTTGCTGTCGTGGGTTTTGCCACACCTGTGATGCTCAGGGGTGGCTGTTTGCTCTGCTCTCAGGATTTAGTCCTGGCAGTGCTCCAGGAATCATATGAGATGCCACGGATTGAACTCAGGTTGGCTACCGGCAAGGCAAATGCCTCTCAGTTGTATTATCTCTCTGTACCCAATATTTTAATTGTTAGTTATTAAAGTCCTATTATCACTGTGTCACTGTCTTCCCGTTCATCATCGATTTGCTCGAGCGGGCACCAGTAACATCTCTGTATGTCCTGTCTCATGCTAGTAGACCCCAAAGGCACCTGCTTGCTCCAGGAACATAAAGAGCCTCAAACCATTATATTAGGTCATGGGAATGAGGTCTATAATTGTTACTGGTATTTGGCATATCAAATACGACACGGGTAGCTTGCCAGGCTTGCCATGCGGGTGGCATACTCTTGTAGTCACCTCTAAATACAGCATTTATTGATGAACCAAGCGGCCACGCGGGCTGAGCTGTGACAGGCTTATCTGCTGGGTGGAGTTCTGACGAGAGGGAAGTCCAATAAACAAAAATAAGTGATCCCTGGGCCGGACGTGGGTAGGGCGTTTGCCTTGCATGCAGCCGGCCCATGCCGGCCTGGGTTCGATCCTCAGCATCCCATATGGTCCCCGAGCACCACCAGGAGTAACTCCTGAGTGCAGAGCCAGGAGTAACCCCTGAGCATCACCGGGTGTGACCCAAAAAGCAAAAATAAATAAATAAATAAATAAGTAATCCCTAAGCATAGAGCCAGGAGTAAGTCCCCTAAAGACTGCAGCCTATGAACAACAAAAAAAAAAGGCAAGTATCAGTCCCTTGAAACTCTGACAAGCACACCCTCCCTTCATCAGCTGTCAGATTGGTCCCAAAGTCTTGCATTCAAAGATGATTTATCATTTGAACCTGTGGTTCAGAAGTGTTCAATGTGACTGAGACCCAGTGCCCAGCTGGTTTCCCTGAGCCCTGCAACGTGGCTCAGTGTTTCACAAAAGAGCTTTCCGTGATGGTAGAAGTCCTATTATATAAAGATAATTACCTTTTTTCTCTTAATTTCTCTCTCCATTCAGTCCAAATAAGGCTTATATAATAATTGTAAACTAAGGTATATGTCATTTTTCCTAATAACTACAGAGTATTCCATTATGTAGATGTACCGTGGTCTGTTCTCGGGCACTCAGGTTGTTGCCATATTCTGGTTATTGAAAATAGTGCTGCAATGAATGTAGAACTGCAGCTGAAGTTTCTACTGTGTATTTTTGGCCACTAGGGTACATTCCCAGAAGTTGTATTGCTGGGCCAAATGGGAGCTCAATTTCTAGGATTTAGAGGAATGTCCATTCTGTTTGCCAAAAAAGGCTGGACCAGTCAGCATTTCCACAAGAAGTGAATGAGAGTTCCTTTCTCCCTGCATCCACCCCAGTGCCTTTGTTCTTGATCTTTTGGATGCATGCCAGTATCTGTGGTGTGAGATAATATCTCATTGTCGTTTTTATTTGCATTTCCCTGATGATTAATAAGGGAGAGATTTTTTCCTATATCTTTTGGCCTTATTCATAATAATTAAAAGGATTAGGACAGGACAAGAAAAGCAGTTCTTCAGAACACTTTATAGTCTGGCTTTAGTGCCTTCTACAACAGGTGTGATAGTTTATTTAAGCAACCAGCTTGTGCAAAAAATTATCTTAGGAAGCATTATAAAAAAAACACCTTATATAATCAGAATATATACTATGATCTGTGGATAGTACTTCTGAATGCATTACTCTAAAATACTTCACATAATTGCAATGCTTAGATAATTTTAACTACAAACTTCTGTTTTCGTGGTAGAAATCCAATAAATAAAAACTCAGAAATTCTCACTGAGTTCTACATTCATGGAGCGTAGTATGGCAAAAGAAAATAAATAATTAAAAAATTTACAAATATATCCCAGATGTTGTCCTTATTTATGATAATGTATTAACAGCATTTCCGTGCCCACTTATTAAGCACTAGCATTATAATAAGACTGAAATGCAATCTCTTCAATATGAAAGATTATGTTGGTGGGGAGGGGGCTGAGCAATAGTCCAGTCGGTAGGGCCTTTGCCTTGCATGCAGCCAACCCAGGTTCAATTTCCGGCATCCCATATGGTCTCCCGAGCACCGCCAGGGGTAATTCCTGATACAGAGCCAGAAGTAACCCCTGAGCATCGCCGGGTGAGACCAAAAAAGGAAAAAAAAATCATGTTTGGGTCAACATATATGTAAATGGTGCAACACCTTTTGAAATACTTTTAGAATATTTCAAATAGAAATTTCATCACAGATATTCTATCACTTCTATCTCTTGGAATTTAATATGTCTCTATATGCTAAATGAATACGTGATTTTCTATTTCATAAAATTTCAACAATTCTATTTGTTTATTGAATTTCAGATGAGCTCAGAACTTGCTCCTGACTCCATGATCGAGATATTCCTGAATGCACTCAGGATACCAAATTTGTTGTTTGTGATTGAATTGGGTCAGCTTTTAGCAAAATAAGTGTTTTATGCTATGGCACCTATTATGAATAATTTTAAATTTTTATTAATATTGAAAATAGCAAGTTTGAAACAAGTAATTTCTAAAATTAGACAACTGACATTGTTCACTCTAGGGATTGGTGTCTTACTAATCTTTATCCATACCTGCCCAGTGCTGAAATTCAACTCTCCACTAATTACCACATTCCCCAGCAATTATCAGGGACTGTTATTATCATTATGAATTAGTCAGACCATCTCTTCCAGGGTTCAAGAAAGTGAGAAAACTTGATTTTTTTTTTATCAGAATTGCTTCTAATTTGAGCGTGAGTCTCAGGGCTGTAGTTCAAATAGACAATTTTAAAAATAATTATATGGAGCATTTAACTACTCATTGTTTCATTACGTCTATTTCTGATTAAGATTTTGGCATTAGCTTCACACAATCTATTGGATCATTAAAAATGTCTCCCTACACAAATGATCCAGAAATTTTCTTTCAATTTGAAATGCATTTTGTCTCTCTAGCCATCAAGTTTTAAAACATTCTTCAAAAGTACCTCACTAATGGGAGGAGAGAGGGATCTTGGAACATTGGTGGTGGGAAATGCGCACTAGTTGACGGATGGGTGCTGCAATATTGTATGACTTATTCACAATCATAAACAGCTTTGTAAATGTCTATTTCATGGTGTCATAATAAAAAAATTAAAATAAAAAGTATCTCTATATATATATATATGTGAAGACTACTTATAAATCCCATAGAATGCAATCTATTTTAGCTCATAACTTTAAATACGTGTGTATTACATACCTGTATTACATACGGTGTGTAATACACACACGTGTGTATTACATCGTGAGCACTGTAAAGTGTAAACTTATGTTGAAATATCTCTATCTTCATATGTTTTTCATGGAATATATTTTACCTGGAGTGGTTGGGTTTGGAGAGTTTTTCTCCGGTGTTGTCGATGGAGCTGTGGATCTGGAATGCCTCTCTTCTGGGGTTGCTGGCATGGAGGTGAAGGAATGGGATGAGGAGCCCAAATCCCTACTTTGAAGTAGGGATTCCAGCTTGCGGGCCCCTCCCCGAACGTGTGAGCGAACCCTTGGAGCTATGTTGTACTCAGCCAGTGGCTGGCCCAGCCCTTTACCACCCTCCTGAGCTCCATGGGTTGCTTCCACATGGGGCCGAGCTGCGCAGCTGTGGGTCTGGAGTGGTTGGGTCTGGAGAGTCTCTCACCCGGTGTTGCCCATGGAGCTGTGGAGTGATACAAGTGATACAAGTGATTAAAGGTCAATCTTTCCACCACTGCACTTGTTTTTACAATGCCATTACTTTTCTCCATTGGACATTACCAAATTTCCACTGCTACTAGGACTTTTCGTTTATCTTACTAATATCTAAGTAATAAATATAGTTTGATATATTCCATTTATTCCACTATTTTGGCAGTTTATATTATAGCCACAACTGTTAAAAACTCTAAATATTTAATCCCACCCACCAATTGGACATTTTATGATTTAAATCTACGTTTAATCAAATCATTATCCCCTCCATTTTTAGTGTAAATATTTTAAACCAAATTTGAGAATTTTTTTCTTTCTTAAAATATTTTTGGTTCATTTTTCTCCCTTTCATTTTCTTTTGGGAAAGTTTTAATTCTTGGCATGACCCTGCAGGTTTATATGTTTATGTTCATTTTTCTTCACTTCAACCATCCTGTTTTTCATATTAATTGCTATTGATGTTACTTCAAAATCACTTATTGTTTTTTCTACCAAATTAAATTTGTGTTAAATCTATGTTGAACTCTCAGTTTTGATTCTCAAACCTTTCTTGACTTGCATTCACCTGGACAACATCACTCATGTAAATGAAGTATATCATTAGAGTGTATCACAGTCACAGCCCTTTTATTCATATTTATGATTTATTCATTTTTTTCATTCTGTTGGATACCTACCCAGGTCCTCACACATGAAAGACATGTACTCTATTATCAACCCTGCTGATCACAGCCTTATTAAACTTTGCTAATTTCTAGCTTTTAAAAAATGATTGGGGGACCTCATCCAATGGTGCTCAGGGATTATGCTCACTGGAGAGCTCGGTCCCATTATATTCCATTTTCCCTATGGGTTTATGATTTGTTTTAGCCAATGGAATATGGAAAAAATTCCTTTCAACAAATATGTGTTTTATAGTCTCTATATCTGGTCCAATATATTTTTATTTTATTATAACTTTACGAAAACTAAAACTATGGGTTATGTTTATTTGCTCACTTTGTCTCCCAACTAGTGCAAATTGTCTCACAATTTGCAATACTAGTCTCTCTCTCTTTACTCTTCTAATTATTACTTCTATTTAATTTTTATTTTTCTTTCTTTGTACTCCATTCTTGATTATGTCTTTTGGGATGTCTTTAGGATATTTTATACAAATATCTCAGTTAAAATATTATCCAAAATAATTTAATATAATTTATAATCCAATCATGCCCTCAATGTTTATTCAATAATAAGGGTATATACTTTTATCTTATAAATAAGGGCGGAAAGTCACTGAAATATCTTAAACATGAAATTGAGAAACAAAAAAATCAGTATATGAATATTGAAAAATTTGTGTGGATATTTTGAACTTTTAGCTTTAATGTGAGGAGAAATAAAAAATGACCTGGAGTGATATTTTTTAGAAAAATTAATGACAGCCAAAAGAGAAAATATTTAGTTATAATATCATTTATATGTCTAATTTCTCAGTCCATTAGTCTAAAAATTAAATCACCTCTAAAATTATATTTTTCCTTACATTGTAAGCAAAAATATCTTAGAAATTCTGCAGTCGCTCTATTACATAAACACCCAATATGTTGTATCTGATTAGAAACTGTGGAAATACTCAAATATCTGAAGAATCAGTATGCTGGCATTTATCACAACTTACTGGGAGCAGTGTCAAAGACAAGCGTCATTTCTCAGAAGGAGAATGTTATCAAATGCTGTGAACAGCTGGCTTGACAGATTGTCCTTGTTCGTCCTCCAGTTTTGCTGAACCCTAAGCATGTGTTGGATATGCTATTTAGTTTAGACAGGATATCTCAATGCCTCTTAAACAGTCAGTGACAGATGTCTGGGTATAATGTTGCCTACTGAAAACCTTTATATGTTAATTAACACTTACATGCTTGGCAATCACTGCTTTTAAGTGATTTGTAAAAATATCCTTTCATAGGAACCCAGGTTCCAGTCCTGATTTTTATGTAGCCTGGATATAGCACAAAATGCTGTGGTAAATGTGATTTCAATATTTACACTTAAGGTTATGAGAACTCAATTAAAAAATTTTGTAATTCTTAATAGTTACAAAAATTAGTTATTTTTATTACAGGTGGTTTGCATTCTTATTTTTAATATAGATCAGTTTATCAGGTTATCAATTTAAGAAAGCAAAAATAAATAGAATCATGTCTAATCATTTAGTAGATGCAGCATCGATTGTCATATAAAACTGTTAGATATTTAAATTGTCATCCTAACCTCAAATGCAAATATCATTACTATCATAAAGCACTCTGACATGCAAGAGTCTTACCTATACACTTAAATATATATATATATTTGTATTTAAATATAATTTATTTATGAATTCATATATTTAATGACATATATAGCACTTTACATACACTACAAAAAATACTATTGAACACGATTTTTTTTTTCCTAAATTTACCTGTGCACTGAATATAATAGTTTAGGTTGGGCGAAAATGTTTTATGTCACTATCTGATTCCTTGTATTTTATTTTTCCTATGTGTTTCAGATCCATTTTCCTCCTTCCTAAGTCTTTCTCACCACTGATAAGTGGGGTAAATTAGTTCTGCTCTATTTTTTTCAAAGTATAATTATTTATAACTATAAATATCACAATTTACAAATCATTATTCTACCAAATATAATTTACAAAGGCTCTTCTTCCAAATAATTAGTAGGTGCTTTAAATTTATTATACTCCATAAAAATGTACCTCACCAAGTACAGTGTTATGTGGGACATTTTTGTTGATGTTTAACATTAACAAAATTTTAATGTTATTCTGATATCCATTTGGAAGTTCTCATGAAATTGATATAACTTATTTTTTATGAAATACAAACATTCAGATTACAAAAACAGTATATGCCTTTATTTTAAAAGTAGCTTTGATAAATTTAGCTTATATAACACTTAAATCATTACTAATTAAAGAAGATTTGTTGTTGCTACTATTGCAATCAAAAATCTTAACCTATTCATTGCTTTTCTATGTTGTGGCAGAATTGTAGGAAAATTTTCATATTCACTTGAAAATAAATTTATCATGGTCAAATTAGATTGTTTGCTCTCTAACATATCTTACTTATTAAATGTATTTATACAGAATTCTTAGTTTTTAAAACTAAGAATTTTTAGTTAATTAAAATTAACTAAAATTAATTCTTAATTTTAATTCTTAATTTTAAGAATTAAGACATGTTTTAATTTATTTATTAGATCTTATTCTTTAATTTCTATGTATTTCACAGAAAAAATTTGCTATTTGCCTATCCAAAATTTTTTTGAAATTTGCCTATTAAATGTGATGTCAAAAAGTCATCACATTTAAAGTTTTTAATTGCTCCCTTTAAGGTATGCTTTGGTATTTTTTTCTGATAAGATATTCATTTAAACACTGAATCAATATTATTAATATTATAAATAAATTTAAAATGATTTAAAAAATTTCCATCTCGATTAATGCTTCTGCAGTTGTTCTGTTTTATTTCATTTTGGAAGTTTTTTGCAGGCTTATGTTTATATTTTTAAAGTTTATTCTTTTAGTGTTAAGTGGATGTCAAAAGATAATTACACACATTTATATTCCAAGAAGATTGAAAATACCTCAAAGGATCATTTTATTTAGTGGGCATATATGTCTTAAAACATATCCCCAGAATTCATATGGTATGCAGTTACATAGCAAATAAGCTGATGGAGATATAATCAACATTAGCTCTCAAAGAAACAAAAATTTAAAATACAGAACATTCAGAACATTTGAATATTCACTAGAATTAAGACTTGTTACCCCAAGTTTTGGCAAATAAAAAGGAATACTCATTCAGTGTTCTTGGAAATGTAAAATTGTGCAACGATTATGGAAAGTAATTAATTAAGTTCATTAGAAGTAAAATATATAACTACTCTGTGGTCCAAACATTGCATTTAGCTACAGAAAGAGAAATGAGGGGCAGAGAGATTTTAGTGTAGGGAGATTGCTTGCCCTGCACCCTACCAACCCAAGTTTCAGTCTCAGCACCACATATCGTTCCCAAGACATGACATGAGTGATCACTAAGCACCAACACGTATGCACCACCACCAACATAACAAAAATAATCATAAAAGTAGAAATGCATGAATACTCATAGTTAATGTTTAAACAATATTAAGTCCTGGAATTGATAAATCATTAGCTAAAAAACTGTTGAAATAACCTACAATATAATTAATAGTATTATATCAATATAGTCTATTTACATTTTTATTAGTGTAATGTTATACGAGGGGAGATGGTGATACTCTACACCATATACAGTACTTCTAAATGAAAAAGTATTACTTATCTTCCCATTGTTCATCAATTTGCTTGAGCAGGCACCAGTAACGTCTCCATTCTTTGGGAATGAGGTCCAATATTGTTACTGTTTTTGGCATATTGAATACACCATGGGTAGCTTGTCAGGCTCTTCCATGGTTCTTGTTGGAAAAAGTAAAAAATAAAAATTAATTTTGAGAAGGGCAGTGATAGAGCATATGTCATAGGCCTTAAATATGTAAGACCCTAGGATTCGTCCTCAGCACCACATGACCTGACCACCTCAGGCCTGCTCTAACACCACTGAATATGACTCTAGATTACAAAACAGCATCTGAAGTGGTCCTCACAACTAACAAAAACAATAGAAAACTATTTAAGCAACAATTCTTATACAGTCTTTTCTCTATGAGTGGGGAAGATAAATCTCATAGTGATGTACCATAAAATGATGGAATGGCTGATGAACACAAAATGCTAAATAAATTCATCAGATCAAGGATTAAAAGAAAAATTGAGGGTCCGTCCAGCACCACATGGCTCCCCTTTTCATAAGGTGTGGTGATATAGAGCACTAACCAATCATAAAGTATTGAAAATATAACTTAATTTGGTTTTAATGGAGACCCGAGCACTTCTGGTGTCATCCTGGAAGTCCCAAGCCTCCTAGTGTGATTAGTAATCCCCTGCAGATGAGGACCCCAACAATCCTGCACTCTTGGGAACTTCATTGAATTTTCTGGTTTGGCTGACAATTGAAGAGAAGTAATTGGACCTCCTGAGCACCAACTTGAAATCTTAGATACACTCCTCCATGGGTTGGAGTTGAGAAAAGAAGTAAGAATCACTTTACTCTTAGAATCCATAATTTGCAATAGGCACGCTTTCTGAAAAAACACAACTATAATTGAAATATGGTACTTACATTTTAAATTATTATATGTAGACTACTTAATAAAAATTATTAGTTCATTGTTAATAGTACTTGGGAATTTATATTGATTTTTACTGCTGTTACTGAGTTTGTGTCAGTTATTTTTTTCTGCTATGTACCAAAATTCAGTTAAAAGGCAAAATATTGTTACATTTTTATTACTTTATCATTCATTGGTACTCTATGTAACTTCAGTCAGAATAAAGTTTGTGTTCACTGATGTATATTCCTTCTTGTATCACTTGTATCACTTGTCTTCCTATTGTTCATCGATTTGCTCAAGCAGGTGCCAGAAATGACTCCATTCATTAAGAATGAAGTCCATTATTGTTACTGTTTTTGGCATATCTAATACACCATGGGTAGCTTGCCAGGCTCTGCCGTGGCACTGGTTGATCCCAGGGTACCCAGTCATTTTCTGTGTCAGACCATCAACCATCCAGGGCCCACAGGGCAGAACCCCAGGGTTGTAGACAAGCCTGTCTTCTGTCTGCCACCTGCCGATGCAGCTGGGCACTGCAGCCAAAACTGCAGCCACACCTGCAACACCTTGAGGGGCAGGAGCCCCCTAAAATAAAAAAAAAAAATATATATATATATATGTATGTATGTATGTATGTATGTATATATCCACCGTGAAATTACATTACAGTTATTCATGTTGTCATGTTGTGTTTCAGGCATGAAATGGTTCAACATTGATCCCTTCATCAATGTCCACTCCCTCCACCAATGTCCTGGCTCTGTATACATCAAAAAATTTTTTTTTGCTTTTTGGGTCACACCAGTGATGCTCAGGGGTTACTCCTGGCTCTGTGTGGGGGAACATATGGGATTCTGGGGATTGACCCGGGTCAGCCACATGTAAGGCAAAATTCTTTCTTGTATTTTATAACACATTTTCTTATATGCCTTATATAAAATATAAGGCATACTCTTTCTTATATTTTATTATTTTTAATAAAATGTAGTTCATGATTTAAAAAAGTAACTCATAATTACCCTTGACTGATCACAAAATTTTAATTCCAACTAATGTCAGGTCAGATAGGTGAATCTTCCAAATCTATGTTGAGACCTCAGGGAGTTTCTTTCAGTTCAGGATTACAATGTCTTGTACAATAGAAAATCTGTCTTACAAACATGCAGTAACTATATGATTAAGGTAAAACACCATTACATAATTAATTTATTCTCCTGATTCTTCTTCAAAATTCTGAAGACCAGGATTATCACTACAAAGGTAAAAACTCTTCATATTCTACTAGAAACATACTTGTAAAATGTTAAAGACAAATATTTGCACAATTATTATATCTAAAAGTGTCTTATGTGAACAAATATTAAATGCCAAGCTATACATGTTCTTGTGCAGATAATAAAAAAATTCTGTTTATTTTTCTAAAAATTCAAACTTAACAGTAGAATGTACTTGGTTTACAATAAATGAATGAATTTTTAATTTATTGCTATGAGAAATACAAGTTTAGGAGTGAGTGAACATGGTGATTTAAAAGAACTTTAGCTAAGTGTTATTGACCCTGAATTTGAAGGAAGAGAATTACCAACTTGTCACTTGACTCTGAACTTGAGGAAAAGCTGTAAATTTCTATTGTAGGACTATTGAAACATGAGCCAGAATGTTAGAATTCAACATTACTCACTGTAGTGAGAGTTTCTTCATTAATTAAATATTCACAGTGTGCTAAGTGCTGCAGAGAAGAATAAAGATAGGTTCCTCTCCTTGTGGAAACTGTTAGTCATTTTCTCTTGAGACTATCATTGTTCAGATAAGTCCTAATGCAGTCCTAATGATTAAAGAAATGAACATGTCTCATGAATAAAAGCTTCTACAGTTTTCTCCATTCTGCTTCAAGGATTTGGTCTCGCTACCCACAACTGAAGACATAAAATACACATTGGCATTTTTGGAGTAAGACTTTCTCCATTATTTAAATAAATAAATGCCATATGTGTATGTATTCCTCCTTGGGAGACCCGACTAGCGTTCTCATCCTGCTTTCATAGGGCCCAGTTCTCTAAGGCATATGTTAGTGCAGGGAGAATGGTGGAATTGAGGAGATGTGCCCAGAGCCAGAGGTTCTTTGTCATTTTTGCTATTTCTTCGATGCTTTTGAAGGCATTCCATGCCACTCTCTTCCTCCTGCACAGTTCAGGTTTTAGGTCGTTCATCATGTTAAATCTCGACCTAAGTACACATAACTGCTGAATTCAGAGATGTTTGTTCCATTGAGAGTGAATGGGGCTCTGAAACTAGTTAATTTCTCATGAACATAGTTTTGCTGAGATTCAGCTGTAGACCTATCTTTCCACATTTTTGGTCAAAGTCAGCTAGGATTTGTGCTATTTGGCTAATGTTCGGTGTTATTAGAACAATGTCATCAGAGAAGCAGAGGTGGAGTAGTCGCTGACCATCTATCTTCACTCCCATTCCTCCCTATTCTGATTGTACATGATATTATTGAGGGAGGCTATGAAGAATTTTGGTGAAATAGTATCACCCAGCCGAACCCATCTTTTGACATCAATGATCACTTCTTTGGAGAATGGTGAGGTCTTGATGGTGATTCCATAATACATCTCACGAAGGATCTTGATGTATTGTGTTTGAACGCCCTGCTTGACTAGGGCTTCGATGACAGCTTCAGTCTCCAGAGAATCAAAGGCTTTCTTTAAATCAATGAACGTGAGACAGAGTGGCATCTTGAACTTCCTACAAACTTTGATGAGCTTGGTTACCGTGTGGATATGGTCAATTTGCTGAATCCTTTTAGGAAGCCAGCTTGCTCGCATGGTTGTTCTTCCTCTAATGTTCTGCCAATTCTGTTCAGGATGAGTCTAGTGAACAGCTTGTAGATGACAGACAACAGGTAGATGGGGCGAGATTAACGATGTCAAGGATGTCTCCTTCTTGAACAGTAGAACTGTCTTGCTGGTTTTCCATTGGGAGGGCACTTTCCATTCAGACAGGTAGTGTGTGAAGAGACCAGCCACTGAAGGCAGATTCTTCAGATGTTCGGTTCTGAGTTTGTCTGGGCCTGGTGCTGTTCCCTTCTTTTCGACAAACGGCATGTTGGATTTCAGAAGTGAGAACATTGGGAACGACATATCCATCCTGCAGAATTTGGTGTGGGCAGGTGGACATGGCTATTAAAGAGATCTGAGTAGAAGTCATGGATAATCATCTCCATTGCCTTTCTGGAAGATGTGATAGATCCATCAGGACATTGGAGGGCAGTCATCTTGGTCTTATAGTTGGCAAAGGACAGGCGGGCTTGCGAATGCTTTTCCCTGCTACTGCTGCATCTTCCAGTATTTCTGCTCTTCTCTCTTTTTAGTCTTCTTTATCGCTTCTCTGCACTGCTTTGCAAACTTGGATGTTAGCATTTGGTTGCTGACGCCTTGCGAATGAGCTGGTAAATGAGCTTGAGAGTTTCTGAAGACAGGCACCCTTTTTAGTTTTTTTTTCTCTCTCGGCATTCTTTGCACAATCATGGAGGTGCTGAACCAGTCGGTTGTATTCTTCATCGATGTCATCAATGACGATATCTTCCCATGCTGCCACAGTGGTGCCAAAGAGCTCCCAGTTGGTGGTCATTCTGGGAGTTCTCTTCTCAAACTTTGCAGCCTTTTTCCCCATTGCATGAAGCTGAATTTTTTTTTTTTTTTGCTTTTTGGGTCACACCCGGCGATGCTCAGGGGTTACTCCTGGCTCTGCACTCAGGAACTACTCCTGGCGGTGCTCAGGGGACCATATGGGATGCCGGGATCGAACCCGGGCCAGCACAGGCCAGCCGCGTGCAAGGCAAACGCCCTACCTGCTGGGCTATCACTCCGGCCCCCATGAAGCTGAATTTTGCATAAAAGAGATGGTGGTCTGATCCTCTTTGGAATTTTGGGACAACAGCAACCTCGGTCAGGCAAAACCATCCATTGAAGATGATGTGGTCGATTTCATTGTGGAACTTTCCACCTGGCGATTCCCATATCCAATCTTTTGATTCAGCCTTCTGGAACTGTGAGTTCCCATGAATGGTCTTGGTGGACATGATGAACTCAGGTTCACCCTGTTCATTCTATTCTAGGCCATGGGTCCCGATGTGGAGTTCTTCGCCGATCTTCTAGGTCCTATGTTGGCATTAAAATCACTGACTATGATCTTGTAGAAGGTGTGATATTTTTTTATAGAACTCCTCCAGTTCCATGTAGAATTTCTCAATTTCTTCTTCCTTGTATGTGAATGTTGGTGCGTAGACAATGAAGATAGAAACTGCTGGCAGTGGGCCACATCTCATCAAGTATAATCGCCCTATCCAGTTTGTTAGGCATTCAAATGAATCTATGTTCATGGCCACATTCGTGTTGACAAGGAAACCAATGCCACCGACACCTCTTTCATCCCATGTTCTGAGAAACAGTTCTCTGGTGTCAAAAACAGCATGATGTGATTGACGCCTTCTTGTCTTAGTCAATGATGTCATACTTGACCTTTGCGCTTGTACCATCAGGTCCTCAATATTTGCTTCCATTGCCAGTGTACGTGAATTGAAAGTACAGACTGTCATTTTAGTCCTTCTTTGTTTTGGCAGCTAAGTATGGCCCTGAAATTTTATCAGGCCTCCTTGTTTGTCTTTTGTAGTGCTGCCGTATTAAGGGCTCTTCAAGGTCAGGAAGATACACATTTTTGTTACTGGTTTTGGCATAATGAGTACGCATTGACAGCTTGTCAGGCTCTCCGTGCAGGTGGTATACTCTTATTATTATTATTATTATTATTTTGCTTTTTGGGTCACACCCAGCGATGCTCAGGGGTTTCTCCTGGCTCTTTTCTCAGGAATCACTCCTGGCGGTGCTCGGGGACCATATGGGATGCCGGGGATCGAACTCAGGCCCACACGGGCTGGCCACGCAAGGCAAATACCCTACACGCTGGGCTATCGCTCCGGCCCCTGGTATACTCTTATTAGCTTGCTGGGTTAAGCACTGCCAGGAGTATTTCCTGAGTACATAGCCAGGAGTAACCCCTGAGCATCGCTGAGTGTGATGTCACTCTCCACCCTGACAAGCAGGTCATACCCTTCAGCTGCTCCACGTAGCAGAAGGATACATGGCCTGTGTCCTAATTCGTCCCACTGGTGTTCCTTGATGAGCACAGTGAATATGGCGGATGTAAAGATGGTAAAGAAAGATGACCACTAGGTGTCCATAATCGTGTCGCCCCACTGGCCGGGTCTGAGTCCCTGCTGGAGTCACAGGGCCTCTTTTTCAAAGAGAAATCGAAAGAGCTATGCTTGGAAATCACGCCTCACTCAAGTGAAAGAAGGAATCCGGAGCTCTGAACTCCGTTACTGTTCCAGAGTCAGGGACACTGTCTCTTTGCCAAGACATTCAAAATCAGATGGGCTGGACATGTAATGCAATTTAGACGGCCACTGGACTAGAGCTATTACTGACTAGATCCCAGGGGATGTCAAAAGATCACAAGATGGTCAGACTTCTTCGTCAAGACCCTGAATGAACGGTTTGAGGCTCTTTGTATTCCTGAAGCAACCAGATGCCATTGGACTACACTGACATGTGATAGATTCTAATGGAAATGTTACTGGTGCCCCGCGAGCAAATCGATGAATAACGGGATGTCAAGTGATCAAGTGATGTGTATGTATGTTTGTTTCAGAGACACATATAGCAGTACTTAGGGTTTACTCCTAACACTTTGCACAAAGATCTTTCCTGGCCATGCTTAATGGACCTTATGGAGTGCTGGGAATCAAATCCAGGTCAGCCACATGTAAGATAAATGCCTTACTACTCCAGCTCTGTGAGTTATATTCTTCAGCTTAAAAAAAAGACACAGGAACATTAATTGCCCACTGTATTCATGGACTTTGCTAAAGTATTAAACTCCACCAACATTACACTTTTTCACAAATTGCTCTTCATCTCTGATATACTATCTAGAGTCATTTATCTACTCTTTATCCTCTACTTTTTCTGCTATATGAGCATGCTTTGCTGTATGAGCATGATTCCTTAGTCTGTTAAATAATGATACTCACTATAGTTTATATAAGTTCATTTATTGTCAGTAATTAGTGTCACGATCATGATCTTCCCATTGATCATCTAATTCCTAGAGCGGGCACCAGTAATATCTCCATATATCCTGTCTCATGCCAGTAGTGCCAGGGGCATCGGCTTGCTACAGGAACATAAAGAGCCTCAAACCATTATATTAGGTCATGGGAATGACCTAATATAATTGTTACTGGACTTTGGCATATCATCTAAAACACGAGAAGCTTGCCAGGCTTGCTGAGCGGGAGGCAAACTCTTTTAAACACCTCCAAATAAAGCATTTATTGATGAACTGCGCAGCCACTTATGCGGCCGCGCGCATGTGATGGGCTGGTCTGCTGGGTGGAGTTCTGACGAGAGGGAAGTCCAAAAGTGGAAAATGGCGGCGCCCGTGGAGTGAGGAGGGGTGGTCTGGCTTGTTGTGAGGCTCTGCCGAGGTGGTGGGCCAGGGCTAGAACCCGCCATGCCTCCCGATTGCCTCATGAACGGCTGTGCACAGGGAGAGCAAGGAACAGCTCTGCCCCATGTGTGAGAGTCTCTGGACTCAGTAATTAGTGATTAGTAATTAGTGTTAATATCACAATTATCTTAAGTTTGAACACTTCTTTTAGTTTTAATCATTGCCTATGCTTTCAATACATATCCAAGAATTATGCCAAATCCATTGTCATGAAACTTTTAACCCTTCCCACATTTTTCTAAGAGGCATGAGGCCTATTTCAAGCCATGCTTGTCAGAATCTCACCCTACAGCGAAGCCTTTTTCAAGCCAGGTATGCTTGAACCATAGACACAGATACATGGGACAGACTTGCTACCGGCTCTCCCTGTGCTCAGTTGATCATGAGGCATCTGGGAGGTAAGGCAGGTTCTAGCCCCGGTTCATCATCCCAATAGAGCCTCGCCAGAAGCCAGAGGATCCCCCACACCATGAGGGCAGCCATCTTCAACATCTGGACTGCACAGCTCGTCAGAGCTCCACCCAAGAGATAAGCCAATCTCTCCCCATTGTGTGCAGCATCTTTGTGGCCACGCAGTTCATCAGTAAATCTGGAGTATCCCACCTACACAGCAGAGCCTGAAAGCTACCCATGTCATATTTGATATGCCAAAAGTAACAATTTAGACCTCATTCCCATTACCTGAAGGAATGGTTTGAGGTTCTTCACTTACCTGGAGCGCTCAGATGACCTTGGGCTACACTAGCACTTGACAGGGACCTATGGAGATGTTACTGCTGCCTGCTCGAGCAAATCAATGAACAACAGTAAGACAAGTGATAGAAGTGATACAAGTAAATATGGAACCATTATTAAGTTATTTTGATGTCTTGTATCTCATTTTTATTTGCTATGAATGACGGTATTTAATTATTAAGGTCAGGTATGCAGGTTTTGTGACTGAGATCTCTAGCTTTTCACAGAGTAGTGTTGGACTACTTACCCTCATCTCCCTGTACTTCTGGAAATCCCAGCAGACATGCCCAAGTACCACCCTCAGCATCATAGAAACTCATTGATGGGTCATGATCAGAGACTAATGAATAAACCTCAAAAGAGATACAAAGTGTAAATAAATAAAAATAAAATAAATTATTGCATTAGCAAATTCAATCATCAGAAATCATTGCCCTAACTTTCTGTTTTTATCTTCAACCTTTACTCCCATCTCTATCTGTCCACTAAGCTAAGAGAACACTTTATCAAGGTCACTGAGTACACGGTTCACATAGAAAGCACCAATCTCTGTGAAAATCCCTAGAGAATGTGATATCAAAATTTCAGTTTCTCTGTAGATTGCATCTTCTATTTTCCCTCTTTATGCTAGAATTGCATACTATTTTTGTACTTTGTAGAGTATGCAAACTTCAAAATACGTTATATACTTTTGGATAATGTTTACTTTGCATTTTTGTGTATGTGTATATAAAGATGTATGTTTCATTGCATGAAAATGTAAAGTGGTAGTAGATACTATAGTGTTTAAATATTGCTGCAAGCTTTTTCAATTGTGTCCCAAAGTTCTTCACACAACTGCATATATATTTTCAGCATTTACTAAATTGTGTAACAGTGCATCTTCATATATGCTGGTTACTCCAAGTATTCAAGTTTAAGGGGAATTTATCATAAAAGTTAAAGAAAAAGGTCAAAAATGTTAAAATCAAAAAAAGTTAAGACAGACCTTGCTTATCAAGGTTTTTAACATAGGCATAATGCAAACTTTGTAGCCTTGTTGGGACAGACCACCAAAACATGTTCAAAAAAAACCTTGGGCGACATAAAACTGTTGCAGTACACTGCTGCTCAGAGCCTCTGCATCTTGTCTGGAGTTACCTCCTGCAGGCCACTTTGTAGATAGGGTCAGGAAAACAGTTTGAAACTTTGACTCTATGTGGCAGTATATCTTACCATGTATTCTACTTTAGCTGGTATAAATATTTTCTCTCATGCTACCACAATCATCGTGGGACTAAACAAAACTTACCAGTATTTTTATATGGCTGCGTTGGATCTCTAAGTATAATATAATTATAATTAGATCAGAGAGAAATGCTGTTTGCCTCCTAGCATGCAAGCAAGCCTGACTTTCTAACAAGTCTAAAGGCTAATATCCAAACAACTGTGAAGTAAAGACAAAGATCTTGTGAAGGCTTGGAGGAATATATACCTGGCTGTAGAATATCCATGGTACAGATAAATGCCTTTTGTATTAATTCTGAGATACAGTTCATCTCACAATTAATACGAAATTCCCTTCCCCACTCTGGCTGCAGGGAAACTTCAAGGACAGACCTTGGCTGGGGCAATATTAACATTTCAATGGGACCAGTTTAGGATCTGGGAGAAGCAAACCTGAAGGAACTAGCCTTGACTGTGATCCTTATTTGGCCTATTCAGCCGATAGAAATATAGAAGTTGTGATTCTCTCTTTTTCACCCTCTCTCATCTCTGCCCACTCTCTATCACTGTTCTCCTTCTCTCTGTTCCTGCCCTGTTGGACCTTAGCACGTAATAGTGGCCATCTTGGCTTAGGATTCAAAAAACTACACATGGCCAGGGCAAGCAAGAAATTTAAAGTCTGGGGGGTTTCCTATTATTAACTTGTATACCTGAACCAGTAAATGTAAAAGCCTTTTGCTGGATTTGTGAGTCTTTCTCTGTCCCCCAAACCGCTGATCCCCTGGGGCAAAAGGAGATCCCTGTCCTGCTCTCTGATTTTGTCAGTGAACCCAGCGTTCTTAAACATATAAGCCTGGGTTTGCTTTTCTACTTATCATGGAATGTTTGAAACTTAGTGTTCTTTCTGTTACTTGAAATTGTGCAGTGGGTAGTACAATACTAATACTTAAGTACTAAATATATATAAAGGGATAGTGTTGATCCTAAAGGCAGAATTTAAACTGTGGGGGAATAAAAATGGCAAAAAGAAAGAAATGTACACAAGTAATATGGTATTTTATCATCTCCTTAGTGAAACTTAGAATTGGAATAATTATTTCAACACTTGCTTTATGTGGATAATTATCACATACTAGAAGATTTAAGTGACGATGCATGTTGATTCGACATCATCATATCTGAAATTTTACCCATCGGGTAGAATTCTTATTTTTGTTTTTTTTAATCATTAAAATTCTACTTATTCTAACATATGCATGTTAACATGACATGCTCTCAATTCAAATATACCAAAAAATTAAGACTATGTTAAGACCCAGTCTTTCAATACTAATATGAATTTGATGATTGAAGTCAACACCTTTTTTATTTTTATATATGGAAGATGTTTTGTATAAAAATAACAATTTTAGAGGAAAGGAAAACATACGAATTTTGAAAAGGTAAAGAATTTATCTTAAAATGACCTTGAAATAATTGCCACTTTTTATCATCCATAACTACTTTTAATGATAAATGAAAAGTAAATTATAAAGTTAGAGTTCTATTGAAATATATTCAACCAGGTTGTAGATAAACTTTGAACCAAATACTTGGTTCTAAATGTTTGTGTTAATTACTAAATTGCAGTATAATGATCACTAAATTTGTCCTCATTGATTATCTAGAAAGAACATGATTTATATTATACATTTAATGCCAGGAAGATTTCTGTGACCACAAACCAAGTATCTTAGTTATATTTCCTCACATTAAAGCCTGTGTTTAATAAATGTGACCTGATTTTAACACTCACATATATTCAGTGTTAATACTAAACTACCAGGTTGCAAACATAACTTACAACAAACCACTGTAGGTAGTTCTTGCTTTTGTTTAATTTAGGTATTCTCTTTGCCATTTTGATTTCTATTTAGGCAGATGACTATGATCTAACTAAATCCACATTAGTGTGAAAATAGCATTATGCAAAGGAATATGAAGGAAGTTATAAATATGTTTATCTTGAAGGAAGATCCTCCAGGTTGCTCCAATGTCTGGGATGGAGCCTTAACATTTGATGCATACAACGTGTGACAAAGTGATTTATAAGAAACCTGTATTTGACTTTTGTTGCCATTTTTTGCAAACTTTTCAAATCAATGGTACTTTATAGATGGTAAGTGTGTCATAAACAAACCCCTTTTAGCCCCACCCTGAACCTTTGACAATGAGAGAAGTTCTGGAAGGAACCCCAGGATACTTAAGGACCTTCTTCAGAATGACGTTGTCAGGAGAAACACCCATGAGATTAAAGAGTTGCAACTTTAATTCTACCTACTTAACTTCTGGGGAGGGCAAAGAGGTTGAAGATCAATCGAGTTTTCATGGTCAATTTCATAAAACCTACAGCCATTAATGAAATTTGAACAAAAATACAGACCTGCTAGTGTCTGGAGAGTGAATGGGTGAACATATTAAGAGGCAATGAGACTTGTGCTCTGGGAAGTATGTCTTTGTGATGAAGCCCCTTTTACTTTCGCTGTCCTGAAACAAGGGCTGATTCTTTTCCACATACCTTTGCAAGTTAGTAACTTCCACTGTCATAATTTTCAAGGAAGAGGCAACAGACTCCACCTCTCTGAAACCATGGGTTATATAAATTCTTATCAGTGAGTTCTCTTAAAAAAATATTAGTGTTTAAAGTCTGTTTATTTTATCTACAGGTTTAGTGAATTGTAAAAAATTGTGAAAATGGTTCTTGAATGTTGACTTGGACATTTCAGAAAGACCATTATTCCATTACCTTAAGTTTGAACATGTATTTTATTTATAATTATTTCTATTCATTTATACTGAGCATGCAATGATATATCACTTAGGGATTATTGAAGTCAGCTGGAGGTAAAGGACAAGCTTCACAAAGGACAGAGTGTTTGACATTTATTTCTTTTCCAGTGTTCACAGAAAACTGCTCCAAGTGTTTAGAATAGTTAGTGGCTAATGAGTCTCTGTGAAATAAAGTGCAGAATGATGGTAAGTGACTTACAACATATTTAGATGTAATTGTTTTATTGTATTACCTTTGCAGTGAATGTTTTACCAATGCTAGTTTATCATCATTAAAATAGTATTCATTAATTTGATAGTTCACAACTACTTTAGAGTTATGTTTATCCCAAATGGGACTAGTATTAAGAACTACAGAATGAGGCAAAAAATAAGAGTAAGTTAATTTAAAGGAATATTAGATTTTGGTTATTGTTGAAGATAATATATTATATTAACATATAAATGTCAGTATTTCAGTTATTTTTTCTACCAAATAATTTCTAACTTATGTTTAGTGTTTTATATACGATTGCTTATGTTTACATTCTACTCCTACATATTAAAAAAAGAGATAGCAATTAATCAAGATTGTAAGTAAATAATACAAGCTATGATAGTGATATATATCACTGTATCACTGTCTTCCCGTTCATTATCGATCGGCTCGAGCGGGCACCAGTAACATCTCCATATGTCCTGTCTCATGCTAGTAGAGCCCAAGGACACCTGCTTGCTCCAGGAACATAAAGAGCCTCAAACCATTATATCAGGTCATGGGAATGAGGTCTAAAATTGTTACTGGTATTTGGCATATCAAATACTACACGGGTAGCTTGCCAGGCTCTGCCGTGCAGGTAGCATACTCTTGTAGACATCTCTAAATCCAGCATTTATTGATGAACCTGTGATAGGCTCATCTCGGGCTGTGATAGGCTGGTTTGCTGGGTCCTGATGAGAACTCCACCCAGTGATATATATATACATGCAAATAATTTAATACTACGTGTGCTTTATGTTAAACTTATATAATAAATTATTTGTAGCAGCAACAGTACTATAAAGATTAGCAATACAAGTGCTCTCCCACTAGATTACAGGGGACTTAAAGATAAGGACAAAGAAATTTGTATTTTGGTCAAGAGCATTTCAGTAAGTAGTTAGAAAAGATTAATTAAATAGATGGATAACTTAACTAATATACAAAGAAATATTTAAACATGCAAAAAAGTAATAGACGATCATATTCTGCCCTTCTAGGCAATAGTTAAAAATGAAGCAAAGTAATTAATTATATTTTCACCCAATATTCAAGAATATGAAAGATTTTTTAACTCAGAGAATTGGAAACAAGGCAAATTAGCAACATTCATCATCATATATTCTGAGATGGTTTAAAATATGAAATAATTCAATATTATTAAAATATTCAGAAACTGGAAAGCTACATGAGGGTATGAAATTAAATATGATTTAACTTATGATATTGGGTCTTTAAAATGCTTTAAAGGTCAATAAGGTTATAAGGAATCATATTTGCCTATTTTGATAAGATTATTTAGTCCTGAATTTTACTTTAGAAATGGTCCTTAATATTTTTCTGAAATGTGTTATGGATTATTTATTTGTAGTTAGCATCAAAAAGTGACTAATTCCTAATATGTAGTGACTGCACTTTTACTTCCCCATTAAAAAAAAGAAAATTATAGTAGTTCTGATTGAACTAAGTTCTTTAGATAAGCACTCCATGCTGAGTTACATTACCAAAACTACATGTATATTCTTATAATTTATATAATTAAAGTGACCTTTGCATTCCTGTATTCTTAGATATATAATGCAAAGAATAATATATTTTGGTAATAATATTTTTGAGATCTGAGGTGACTACAAGAGTATCCCACCGCACGGCAGAGCCTGGCAAGCTACCCGTGTTGTATTTGATATGCCAAACATCAGTAACAATTATAGACCTCATTCCCATGCCCTGATGGAATGTTTTGAGGATTTTATGTTCCTTAAGCAAGCAGATGCCCTTGGGCTCTACTAGCATGTGAAAGGACATATGGAGATCTTACTGGTGCCTGCTCGAGCAAATCGATGAGCAACGTGGAAGACAAGTGATACAAGTGATGATTTTCAAATGCCAAAGTTAGTAAAATATTTTCAAATAAAATTCAAAGACTAAATTGTCTTCAGATACAATTTTCTATTAAAGTATTTTATCTACTGTTTTTATCTACTGTTATTTTCATAATATTAATGATAAAATTATCAAATATTTTGAGTAAATTTACAAAAATTCATGCCTCAAATTTTTTTTTCAAAAAAAATTTGAAATTTGTGTGCCTCGCACACAGCTGTGTGTGTGTCAGCTGGGTGCGAGGCATGCCTTAACTGCTGTACTATCTCTGACCCCTGGTCTCCAACACTTATTTTATTTATTTATATATTTTGTCTTTTTTTGACAACAATATTTTTGTTGGGGCCTCCATTTTCCACATGCGGACTTCTCTCTTGTCAGAACTCCTTCCAGCAGACCAGCCTATCACAGTCCGGCTCGCGGGACCGCAAGTGGCCACGCGGTTCATCATTAAATGCTGGACTTAGAGATGACTGCAAGAGTATGCTACCTGCACGGCAGAACCTGGCAAGCTACCCGTGTTGTATTTGATATGCCAAATACCAGTAACAATTATAGACCTCATTCCGAATGGATTGTGGCTCTTTATGTTCCTGGAGCAAGCAGATGCCCTTGGGCTCTACTAGCATGAGACAGGACATATGGAGATGTTACTGGGGCCCGCTCGAGCAAATCGATGAACAATGGGAAGACAGTGATACAGTGATACAAAAAATTCACAATTTTAAAATAAGTATTATGCCAAATAATCTTTAAATTCATGTAAGAGCAGATAAGAGAGGAAAGCTATTGTTAATGGCTAAACGATCACATAGATCTTCGAATGTATCATGCTGCTGAAATAATCATAATGAACACTTCTTTTTTAAGAAAATATCTTTGTCAAACACTGTCAGGTAATGGACTCTATATAAGTACACATTGATGAATTACTATCTTTTAGTATTAAAAAGTATAAACATGGTTTATAAGAAATCACAATTCTGAATGATGTTTAAAAATGTGGTTATTTCCCCATTTGGAGTACTGTGAATAGTTGCAGTAAACATAAACCTAATATTTCTTTAAGATTCTAATTTTAATTATTTTGGCTGAATCCCTGGAAGCATTACTGGATCATACTGTATTTTAAAGTTTTGAAAAGATCCAAATGGTCTAATAATAATTGTGCAAAGTGGGACTCCCAGGAATGGTGTACAAGAGTGCAGAGTTCTCCACACACTTTTCGATGTTTCTCTTTTAAAAATACTATTAGTCTGTAATAGCTATATCCATAGCTATTGTGCAATTATCATTTGCATATACTTTTTTTTTAGCTTTTTGGGTCACAACCGTCAATGTTCGAGGGTTACTCCTGGCTCTGCACTCAGGAATTACTCCTGGTGGTGCTCGGGGGACTATATGGGATGCCGGGAATTGAACCCAGTTCAGCCGCATGCAAGGCAAACGCCCTACTTGCTGTGCTATCGCTCTGGTCCCTTGCATATACTTATTGATTATAATGTTGAAAACTTATTTATATAGCTAGTTATTTTTATGTAAAAATATTCAAGTTATTAACAAATGTTTTAATTTGCCTGGCAAGCTTCTGATAATAGATTTGTATCATTTCTAATATGTTTCAGAAATGAATGCTTAATATTTGTGTCACATATATTTTATTCCCTTTTCTTTTAATTATTTTATGTAGTATGAAGAAACTTTGTAATCTGGGGACCAGAGCAATATACAGTGGGAAGGGGGTTGCCTTGCAAATAAGTGACCTACGTTCAATCCAGGCATCCCATACAGTCCCCTGAGCACTGCCAAGAGTAGGTCATGAGAGCAGAGTCAGGCGTCACCCCTTAGCATCATCAGGTGTGACTCAAAAAAAAAAAAGTTTGTCATAATTTTCTTAGTTTTTGATTTGTTTCCTATATATTTAGCATTACACTTATGATATCATTGCCAAGACTAATCTTAGGATTTTCTCTAGAATGCCTTATAGGTATTAGATCATATATTTAAGACTTTAATCTACACTAATGATTTTTGTATGTGGTATAAGAGACCAAATTAACTCTTTTGAATATGCCAGCGACATTTGTTGAAGAAATTATCATTTCTCCATCACTTGTATCACTTGTCTTCCCATTGTTCATCGATTTGCTCAAGTGTGCACCAATAACATCTCCATACGTCCTGTCACATACTAGTGTAGCCCAAGGGCATCTGCTCTCTCCAAGAACACGAAGAATCTCAAACCATTCCTTCAGGTCATGGGAATGAGGTCTATAATTGTTACTGGTTTTGGGCATTTCAAATAAGACACAGGTAGCTTGCCAGGCTCTGCCGTGAGGGTGGTATACTCTTAGTAATAGGCTCTCAGTTCATGCATTTACTGATGAACCACGACAGGGATAGATTGGCTTTTTCTTGGGTGAAGTTCTGAAGAGCTGTGGAGTTTGGTTGTTGAAAATGGCGGCCCTTTTGGTGGGGGCTTGGTTCTTTTGGCTTCTCTGAAGGTCTATTGGGATGGCGGGCCAGGGCTAGAACGGCCTTCCTTCCCAGATGCCATTATCAGCTGAGCACAGGAAGAGCCAGTAGCAGCTCTGCCCCATATATCCATGTCTCTGGTCCAAGCATACCTGGGCTTGAAATAGGTTCTCTCCATAGGTGAAGATATATTGACCATATGTATGTGGATTTGTTTTTAGGATGTCTATTGTGTTACAATGCTCTTTTGTTTATTTGTCTTTATGCTAGAAATTGGTACTGCAGATATATGTACATGTATTTATACATAATATATTTAAAATTCATTGAAACACTTAGCTTTTAGATGTAAAGACTACTGTAATGTTTAACGATAAAACAAACAATAGCAGTGACATAACATGGGTAGTGCTTAACCAAAAATGTTTGACAGTTTAATTCAGTATCTTATATGACATCCAATTCTATAGCCTTGTGTCTTTATCATGTTAACTGATTTATCATTTAGTTTTCTGACCTCTGTTCAGACAAAAAGATAAATACATAAATTTTTGTCCAACAGCTATATATTCATCCAAATATTTGGATTAGAATATCTACATATTCATCAAAATATTTGGATCACCCAACTATTTGGAATCATTCAAATATTTGGATGAAGAATTTGCTGATAACTATCAGTTAATCCTTAATACAAAATTAACATAATATTTTCATGACTTATCATGGGTCATCTATTTAAGTAACTATGACAATGAGAATCTACCAGAACAGATTAAAGAAAGCTCTAATATCCAAGATTTATAAACTGCTTATTAAGCTCAACAGCAAAAAAAAAAAGAAGCAACAACCATATTCAAACGTGGACAGGTGATTTGTAAACACTTTACCAGAGAAAATATACATATACTTAGTAGATATATAAAAAGTACTTATTTTCATTAGTGATTAGGAAAATAAAAATAAAAACAAGATACTGTCTGTTACCAGTGAGGGTGGCATATATCAAAAACATTGGAAACAGCCATTGTTGGTGGAAATGTGATAGCTTAATTGACTTTGGTAGGAATGAACATTTCTTAAAAGCATAAGACTAGAACTCCCATCTACACCAGCAATATGAACTATTTTCATTTATCTCCAAATCAAAACAAAACAAATAACACTTTGAAAAAAATATGCACACCAAAGTTCATTGTAATGTATTTTACAATATCCAACATGTGGAGACAACCCAAATGTTCAATTACAGATGAACGGATCAAGAAGTTGTGGTAGGTATACACAATGAAATACTGTGCTAATGCAAAAATGATAAAAATATTATGGTATTATGCAACTTGGATAGAAGTTAATTAAGTCAAAGGGAGTAGAACAAATAGTGAATGATTTAAGACAGTGGAATATAGACAGTCAAAATAACAATTATACTAAATAATGGCAAATCCTGATACTAGTACACACTAAACCAGTTACCAAAAGAGGAGAAAGGTATAAAGAGAAAGACCAGACTAGAATAAACATAAAGACAGAGAAGAGCTATAGGCAGTGTAATGGTTGGAGGGATCAGTTTGTATGTCAGTACCATAAACACAAAAAAAAACTATTCTAATTTCCTACATTACAATAAACTATTTTCTTAAAATAATTGGAAAATAAAAACTCTCTTCTGACAAAAGATAATTTGGAGGCAGAAAATGTGAACAGTTTATCACTGTGACTCAAGGAGTGATAAAAGGATTTGCATAAAAACTGGAACAAACTATAACGATCCCAAACACTAATATTTTCAGATAGTTTATTGTCTGCAGCATCCATCATTTTCCCCCAGAATCAATAAATTTCTTTGCTAATTTAACTTTACTTTTACTACAATGTAGTTGGCATTTGTATGCTTATACTAAAGACCTAGTTTAAGGACTTTAAAAATGTTCATTTTATATCATTGAGAAGTAAACACCGTTTTTATGTACTTTATAGAGAAGTCTGAGGTACGAATGTATTATGATGGTTAATAAAAGTGAAAACTAGTAAGTGACAAAATTAACAGCAGGAGAAGGGACTAAGGTGAAAGCTTTGAATAAACTTCATGAAGGGATCTTCTGGAGAGACGGCAAAGGGATTGAGGTGCTTGGTCAGCTTGCACTCGGCATGCGTTTGACTCCTGGTACTGTGTGCGGTCGCCCAAGCACCATGAGTGCAGAGCTAGTGTAAGCCCTCAGGCACTGCCTGAGCAGATTGCTATTATGACTCCCAAATAACAATAACACAAATAACAATGACACAACCTAACTGGTTTCAAACTCCCTTTAGTTTAGCTTGCCTTATGGAATTTTCTTATAGTTATGAAATTTTCTGATCTGTGCTAATGATGTAATCATTTCCGTTCTCCAAATAAAAATTATTAGTCCAAAGGCCCATTACCATTTCCTATGGGTAGATAGTATAAGCCTGAAAAAATTTTCCTCTTGCCTAGTCCTTCTGCAGTTTCTAAACCCTTTCCATTTGGTATAACCTTTCAGATTACCTTTCATGAGTCACTAAAACATTATGAGATATTTAAGACTAACTTGTGTTTTGTTTCCTAACTCATCATTGTCTACATGACCATTTACATTTTGTTCTTATCTCAGTTGTGAAACTTTTTGTTTCCTTTGTTTTGGTTTTTGGGCCTCACCTCGTGGTGCTCAGGACTCACTTCTGTCTCTGCACTCGGGAATCACTCCTGGTGAGATTGGGGGCCAATATAGAGTGTCAGCAATTGAATCAGGGTCGGTCATGAACAAGTCAAGTACCCTATCCTCTGTACCCAAGTGTCCCTCGATTTTGAAGTGCATAAGAAATAAGAATAAAATGAATCTTCCCTAATCTTCCCTATACTGTGAATGTTAGCACTAAGAGTGATTTTTTTAAACCTTGTAATCAAAACAATGTTATACAAATGTGATGAAAAAGTGAACTCTTATGAATCAACACACATACATGCTATATTGACTTTACTATTAAAAGTTTACTATTCGGGGAACAGAGTGATAGTACAGTGGGCAGGGAGATTGACTAGCTTGTCGCAAACTCAGGTTCGATCCTTGGAATCCCAAATGGTCCACCAAACAAAACCAGCAGTAATTCCTTAGTGCAGAACCAGGAGTAACCCTCAGCATCAGAGGGTTTGATCCTATAAAAACCAAAACAAAATGAAAAACATTTTTTTTCTTACTATAAAACTGACTCCTTTTACCTAATTTACCAACTCTTCTCTTCTGGTACTTCTGGTGGTCACTAAATTTCATCTATAGTTAGAAGTTTATTATAGATTCAGTTTTGTACTCTGAGTTTATTTTAAACAAGTGAAATTATAGAGTGCCTTCAACTTATTTCATGGGTCAGAATGTTAGTATTGCAGGAGGGTGTTTGCTTCACATGTAACAAACGTGGATTCAATTCACAGCACTGCATATGGTCCTCAATACCATTAGAAGTGTTTCTTAAGCACACAGCCAGGAGTAATCCCTGAGGCATAGCCATAGGTGACTCCAAATATTATAAAAAGCATTTAACATAAAACATTCAAGATAAGGGGCTGGAGCGATAGTCCAGCGGGTAGGGCATTTTCCTGGTCGCAGCCAACCTATGCCTGCCTGGGTTCGATTCCCGGCATCCCATATGGTCCCCAGAGCACCGCCAGGAGCAATTCTTGAACAAAGAGCCAGGAGCAACCCCTGAGCATCGCAAGGTGTGACCCGAAAAGCAAAAAAAAAAAATTCTAGGTAAATTTAAGTGGCACTATAACTTTGTTGTATAGTAGAATGTTATTTTATTGTGTATATATCACATACATATTGAATCAGCCTACTTGGGACATTTCCAGTTCTTGACTATTGAAAATAATTCTGAAATATCACGAGTGCACAAATATGTTTTGAAGTAAAGATTTTGTATTTTACAAGAAATACATACATGTGTGGTGATTGTCTAAAAAATGTATATTCTTTAATTTTTGAGACAGTGACATACTTCTTTCCATGATTGCCCCAATTTAAATTCCCATAAGTGGTAAGCAACAGTCTATTTCACCATATAACTTTCTAATACCTGTTGTTTACTATCTTTGGGTAATAGCAGTTCTCTTAGCTATGAAGAGATATTGTATTGTTGCTTTGTAATTATTTATTTATTTATTTATTTATTTATTTTTTTTTTTGCTTTTTGGGTCACACCCGGCAATGCTCAGAGGTTACTCCTGGCTCTGCACTCAGAAATTACTCCTGGCGGTGCTCGGGGGACCATATGGGATGCCGGGATCGAACCCTGGCCAGCACAGGCCGGCCACGTGCAAGGCAAACGCCCTACCCACTGGCTTTGTAATTATTTAATAATAAGAGATGAATATCTTTTCAAGTGCCTTGTTGGCCATATTTCAAGTGCATGTCTTTTCTGTAGAAATGTCTATTCAGGACCTCTGCCTATTTTTAAATATATGTGCTTGTTTGCTAAGTTTTTATGAATAATTGATGCAGTCTGGAAGTGTTGGAAGAGTAGTGTGCAAATATGGTTCCCATTCAGTAGAATTTTTTGATTTTGATAATTATTTTACTCTCCACGTCTATTTTAGTTAATGTTGTTCTAGTCTTTTCTAGTTTTCTATATTCTCTCCTTTTGTTGTAGTTGTTTTGTTAAAGCTAGAGGTCACATACTAGTGATTGAGACATTTACATTTTTGATTTAGAACTGTGTATAGGGAGCCAGAGAGATAGTCCAGTGGGTAGGGTGTTTGCCTTGCACGGGGCCCCAACCCAGGTTCGATCCCCGGCATACTATATGGACCCCTGAATACCACCAGGAGTAATTTCTGAGTGCAGAGCCAGGAGTAATCCCTGAGAATTGCCAGGTGTGAGCCAAAAAGCAAAAAAAAAAAAAAATGCATATAGTATTCATTGAGCAACACTTGTTTACTTATGATGCTTGCATGCTTTGTTGCGGTCTTCACACTTCTGGGATGTGAACTCAGAGAGTGCACACTTTGGTACAGTGTTAAGAAAACCAACATTAATGCTACCAAGATAGCACTCAGAGCACTCAGCATGGGGGACTGTGCTGGACGCAGAGCCCGATGCATCACTTAGCAATGTAGTTGTTCTACTACCGAGTTATCTCTAGGTCCACTATTTGGTTGCCTTTACTGTTTTCCCCTTCCCATGGATACCAAGTCTTCTTTCTCTACCACCGAATGCTCCCCCACAACTATTTTAGGACTTAAATCTAACTCTTTTCTCAGGGTTCTTTTGCTTACTTGGTATCCTTAATTGTTCCAAATATATTTGCCATTTTTGTTCTAATTTCATGAGGATCATAGATGGGAGTTGAGTGGAATTACATTAAACATTTAGATAATATACGCATTTGAATAGCAGTATTTCTTTGAATACATCACAGATTGTATTCCCATCTCCTTGTATGTTTTATTTTCTTTGACCATGTCATGATTTTTTTTGTGTACAGGTTTTCCACTTATTTAGATTTATTGAGTCATTTAAGTTTCTTCATGGGCTTTTAAATTATTTTCTTGATTTATATTTTTGCCAGTTGGTGATTTACATATAGTTAATTATTGTACAATTTCATATTCATTATATATTTTATATTAATTTTATAGTCTGATCAGCTGATCATGAGACATCCAGAGGGAGGGCAGGTTTGGATCCTGACCTGCCACCCCAATAGAGCCTCAGTAGAAGCCAGAGGAACCCCTTCATCATGAGAGTAGCCATTTTTCTTTTTGTTTTCTTTTCAAAATTTTCAATGAAATCAACATATCATACAGAACATTTATACCATGATAAATACACCCAAATAAAATAAGGATATATTTGAATATTAGCATATTTATTAAGAATTTTATGGTATATTTTGAGGATAATAATTAATATGATAATATTAGAACCTTCAATCATAAAATAGAAATTTATTTTTAATTTTATTACACCACTTTTAGAATTACAATTGCAATAAGCTCATGCTCGAGTTTTGGTTCCACAGTGTTCCAACACCCATCCCTCCACCCGAACCCATCTTCCATCACCAATGTCCCCACTTCCTTCCCCCCTCCCGCACCCCAACTACTTGGTGGGTTCTGTATATCTTTTCTCTCTCTCTCTCTCTCTCCCTCTCGCCTACCTTTCCTACACATAGTAGAATGTAGTACATTAAAGGACATAACTGTTTCCACTAGTTTGATGGACCGCATGACCGCTACTTAGGGGCCTCATGGTCAGTGTCTGGACAGCAAAAGTGGCTAATGTGGTGGGTGAGTCTCATCCGGCTGCTTCTGGGACCCCCAGAGGTGATGGGCCAACACCCAAAACCCATCTGTCCTCCTGGGGGGCTCCATGGTCAGCTGAGCCAGGGGAGAGCTGAGTTCCCGCTCCCCCAGCTGCATCTGAGGCTCTGCATGCTATGGCTGGTGGCCCCAGGGCAGCTCCTGGGTGGGGCTACTGGGCTCAAACAAAATGGAGAGAGGAAGGGGCGACCCCAGCTCCATCTGATGAATTCCGGTGATTCCCACCTCTGGGAACTGCCCACCTGGGCTCGAACTTGTCTTGCTCTGTTAATCTGATCTTAAAGTCAGCATCACTACCAGGTGGACTCTGATGTGCTGCAGCATCCGGACAGCGAAAATGTGGTGGGGAGTCTCTTCCAGCTGTGTCTGAGAACCCCCCAGAGGTGATAGGCCCACTCCCAAAACCCATCTGTCCTCCTGGGGGCCCCATGGTCAGCTGAGCTAGGGGACAGCCGAGTTCCAGTTCCCCAGCTGTGTCTGAGTCTCTGCACGCTATGACTGGTTGGCCCAGGGCAACTCCTGGGTGGCCCACAGGGCTCAGACAAAATAGAGAGGGGAAGGGGTGACCCTAGCTCCATCTGACTAATTCCCAGTGATTCCAGCTCTGGTAGCTGCCTACCTGGGCTCGAACTCGTAATGCTCTGTTAATCTGTTCTTGAGGTCAGTATTCCTCCAGGACAGGCTCTGATGTGCGAAAATGGCAGCTGGTGTGGTGGGCGAGTCTCATCTGGCTGCTTCCAGGACCCCCCCAGAGGTGATGGGCCCACTCCCAAAACCCACCTGTCCTCCTGGGGCCTCATGGTCAGCTGAGCTGGGCTTGAACTCGTTTTGCTCTGTTAATCTGGTCTTGAGGTCAGCGTTCCTCCTGGGTGGGCTTTGATCTGCTGCAGCATCCAGACAGCAAAAATGACGACTAATGTAGTAGGCGAGTCTCATCTGGCCGCATCCGGGACCCCCAGAGGTAATGGCTAACACCCAAATCCCAGCTGTCCCCTGACTCAGCTGACTGAGTCAGGGGAGAGCCAAGTTCCAGCTCCCCAGCTGCATCTGAGGCTCTGCATTCCATATCAACCTCTCCAGTTTGATACAAATAGAATGATCGTTGAAGTGTACAAACGAGAAAGATCCTGAAAGGACCTGGTGCTAAAATGCGTTGTGTCTAAGATTAAACTGTGGCAGCAGGACTGCTGTGTGCCTGCACAGCCATGGATCTGCAGTCTCTGAGCCCAGAGGCTGGGGACTGGGCGGGGGCTCCCAATTCTTGCTCTAAGTCCAGCAGGCACAGCTGCCTGCATGGCGAGCAGGCCCTAGGAGCCATGTAGGACATGACCAGGCGCTGGCTGAGCCTTTTGCCTTTCCCACAGGAACTCCATAGGGCCTCTCACCATGAGGCCAAGCTGCGCAGCCTTGAGTAGCCATTTTTCAATGTCTAGATTCCAGAGCTCATCAGAGATGACAAAGAGAGAAACTAATCTCAAGTCCAGCTTGTCAGAACCGCACCCTAGAGAGAAGCCTATTTCACAGACACAGATAGAACTGCACCCGGCTCTCCCAGTTGTGCACAAAGAGGCTGTGCAGTATGTCAGTATGTGCAAAAACTAAGAGCGCCTGCATGGCAGAGCCTGCAAGCTACCAGTGTCGTATTTGACATGCCAAAAGAGTAACAATACTAGACCTCATTCCCATGACCTGAACAAATGGCTTGAGGCTCTTTATGTTCCTGGAGTGAGCAGAGGCCCTTGGGTTATACTAGCACACCACAGAGACAAATGGAGATTTTACTGGCCCCTGTTGAGCAAATCGATGAACAATGGGAAGACAAGTGATACAAGTGATTTTATAGTCTGCCAGTTACTGTATTTATGATTTTTAAGTCTCCTTTTCTGGAGTCTTCGATACTTTCTATGTATAGTATTGTGTCACTTTCTATGTATAGTATTGTGTCACTACAAGTTGAGATAGCTTTATCTTTATGTATTTGCATTGTTTTTATTTACTTTTCTTGTGTAATTTCTCTGGACAAGATTCCACACTCTATATACAAGTTGTAAAATGAGTATTTTTGTTTCACTCCTGATTTTAGAGAAAAACTCTCAGTATTTTTCTGGTAAACAGTGTATTAGCTATGTGGTTCTCATATGAAGAAAAAGATATTTATTTTGTGCCCAGTTAGTTGATACTTTTATTATTAAGCATATCCTTTATTCTATAAAGCATGTCAAATTTTTTCAAGTGCTTTTCTGTAACTATTGTATTAGAGCATTATAGTGAATGCTCTAATACTGATCTATAAAGTACAAAAGGAAAACATTACTTTCAAAATTAAGGCATGTTTTAATATATGTATTTGATAAAAGTTTTCATTCTGATAACAACCAAGATATACCATAACAAATCAAAATATTTTATACTCTTGATAGAAGCATAATTAAAAAATCAAAACAATTTCAAAGTAGGGGGAGCATTTATGTCCTGTCTTAAAAATATCACGTAGGACAGATTATTTGTAGAAAAATAAAATTGTTCATACACACATATATAATAAATTCATTCATATATGCATAACTTTATATATAGTTTATCACTTGATCACTTGAGACATCCCATTATTCCTCGATTTGCTCGAGCAGGTGCCAGTAACATTTCCATTTGACCCTGTCACGTGCCAGTGTAGCCCAATGACATCTGCTTGCTTCAGGAATTCGAAGAGCCTCAAATCGTTCATTCAGGGTCTTGAGGAAGAAGTCTGACCTTCTTTTAGATAGGAGGCCACATGATCTTTTGATGTCCCATGGGATCCAGTAGGTAATGGCTCTAGACCAGTAGCCGTCTCCAAATCACATTACATGTCCTACCATCTGATTTTCGATGCCTTGGTAAAAGAGACAGCATCCCTTGAGGAGGTCGGAAATCCAGATTCCTTCTCTCACTTGAGTGAGGCGTGATATTCCAAGCATGGCTCTTTCGATTCCTCTTTGGGGGACCTGAATAGCTGTCTCATCCTGCTTCGTAAGGCCCAGGTCTCTGAGGTGTATGTTAATGCAGGGAGAATGATGGATTGATTCTTTCAAAAGCAAAAATCAAAGCATGAGGGAAATGGCAGAAAACAGTATCAATATTTACCTAATCAAAAAAAAAAACAAATGGGGTCCACATTCAGTCAGCCAGGCTGCAGTCCCCGATGGTAAGAACTAGCTCTCCCCGCTAGTAAAGCATCTCACAACCTTCCCCTTCCCAGTAAAGCATCTCACCACCCCTCCATGCACAGCACCCCGATAAAGCGTCTCACACCCTTCCCTACCCCTGCTAGTAAAGTATCTCACCACCCTCTCCTTGCCCCCAAGCCCCTTGTTTTATTTTTATTTTAAGTTCCTATTTATTTTATTATTTAAAAATTATTATACCACCGTGAGATATACAATTACAAAGCTGTTCATGATTAGGTTTCAGTCATACAGTGTTCCAGCATCCATCCCTCTACCATTTCCCACCACCAATATCCCCAGATTCCCTACCTCTTCCCCCAGCCTGCCTCTATGGCAGATACTTTGCCTCTTCTCTCTCTCTGTCTCTCTCTCCCTACAACCCCCACACACTTTTCTTACACATTTTGGCTTGCAATACAGGCAGTTAGGGGTTATTATGTATATCCCTTTGCCTACATTCAATGCTCAGCTCTAGGCTGACATTACCATTTCCAACAATTATTAGCACTCTGGTCCCGTCTCTGTCTTATCTAATCTGACTTCCACACTGGTAGTAGATCCCAACCACTGACAAACCCTCTTGTTTCATGATTTGTCTGAGCTTGGATATTGGTATTATATACAATATTTTGATGTCCCGCATTTATTTGTATCTGTATCTGTCCTTTTCCCTCTGGCTAATTTTACTCAAAGGATACTCTCTGTGTTCATCCATTTATAGGAAAATTTTATAATTTCTTTTTTCCTAACAGCTGCATAGTATTCCATTGTGTAGATATACATCCTGCCCCTCAAGGTATTGCAGGTGTGACTGCAGTCTTCATAGTATTCCATTGTATAGATATACAACCTGCCCCTCAAGATATTGCAGGTGTGACTGCAGTGCCCGGCTGCATCCAGTAGGTGGCAGATAGGATACAGGCCTGTCTATACCCAGGGCTCTGCCCTGTGGAGCCCCTGGATGGTTGATGGTCTGACATAGAAAAAGACTGGTTCCCCACAATATACCCAGAGCTACGGCAGAGCCTGGCAAGCTACCCATGGTGTGTTCAATGTGCAAAGACCATAATAATAATGGACCTCATTCACAACGAATGGAGACATTACTGGTGCCTGCTTGAGCAAATTGATGAAAAATGGGAAGACAAAGTGACAAGCTCTTTCAATTCCTCTTTGGAAGACCTGAAGAGCGTTCTCATTCTGCTTTCATAGGGCCCAGGTCACTGAGGCATATGTTAGTTTAGGGAGAACGGTGGAGTCCAAGAGATGTACCCAGAGCTGGAGATTCTTTGCCTTTCTAGCTATTTCTTTGATGCTCTTGACAGCATTCCATGCCGCTCTCTTTCTCCTGCACAGCTCAGGTCATTCATCATGTTGAGTTCTCGACCTAGGTACACATAACTGCTGCATTCAGAGAAGTTTGTTCTGTTGAGAATGAGTGGGGCCTCTGGAACTAGTTCATTTTTCATGAACATGGTTTTGTTGAGATTCAGCTGTAGTCCTATCTTTCCACATTCTTGGTTGAAGTCAGCCAGTATTTTGCCGCTTGGCTAATGTTTGGTTTTATTAGAAGAATGTCATCAGCGAGTAGAGATGGTATAGTTGCCAACCGTCTATCTTCACTCCTATTCCTTCCCATTCTAATTGCCACATGATGTCCTTGAGGGTGGTGCTGAATTGTTTTAGTGAAATTATTTCACCCTGCTAAACCCCCCTCTTCTGACATCAATGATCACTTCCTTGTAGAATGATGAGATCCTGGTGGTGAATCCGTAATACAGCTAATGAAGGACTTGATGGATATATACACATGAATAAATGATTTAATATTCAATGGCATTAATGGAAAGAAACTAACATATCAAATAAGCTATCATTTACTTTTTCTGATGTTCATGTATGGTTCTATACCCTTAAAACTAGAGATACAAGTTGATTTTTTTGTTACTCCGCATAGTGTAATTTTGCAGTAATATTTCTTAGTAGTTTCACAAATACCCACTATTCTGTCTTTCCTAGATACAGTGGTATACCGTGGTGGCATTTTGTTAAACTTGGGCTCACAATGGCAAATGTGATTGAAATGCCCATTTGATTCAATATAATTTAATGTGATAAATAAATTGCTGTAGTGAACAAATAAACAGTTGTCTTGGGAGATCACTTGGCAGAGGAGTTATATTAAAGAAAACATCACTTTAAACTAATTCTTCACCATCTGTTGTGTACTATAATTTAAAAACACCATAATTTACAATAACAAAAGTAAGTAAGAGACAAATGAGTGATGTGCATATCCATGTGCTTTATTCAGCTACACACGCATCTGTTCAGTTTACCTCTGAAATATTAAATGCTAAATGGGAGACATAAATAAAGAAAACTGTAAGGCATGAGAAGGCAGGAATTACTTTTAAGATGACTGCTTTATTGAAAAATTTGATATTGAATAATTGACTCTCAACTATTAATATATTAATTATTGTTTTTAAAAATTATATTGCATTTTGTATCAAATACTAGCCTCAAATAAGATTACTAAAATTGCTATTCAATTACTATTCCCACCCCCCCAAACAAAAGCAATATTAATTTTATATCATTTTATATAAGCCAATTATATTGAATATATGAAGAAAAACTGAGTAACTTCCCCAAAGAACAAGTTATCACTAAATGCTACCTTAACCAAAGACTGTTGGGAATGAGGTCAGAGATGTCTTAAAATGGGATATTGCTATGAAAGCACAGTAATTAAGGGCTTGATTGCACTGTTTATTTAATTTGTTGACTTTTCCTTTGATAGGATTGTGTAGAGATTTAAAGTACTTTCCTTTACCCAGTGTGAAAACAGACAAAGCATTCTACATAAAAATTTTCCTATAAATGTAAATATTTCTAGGGAAAAGTATAACTTTTTACTGTCTTCAGAGTTTTTTCTGTGTCTCTGTCTTAAACAGTATAGAAGGCAGTGAAGGATAGTTGCTTGATATGTCTTGCTGTTCTGCAGAGAAAACGAATAGGTGAAGCATGGAGAATAATTAGGGAAGAAAACTTTTGTTCCAAATTACAATGATAGGGATGTGAGGGCGATCTGGCTGCGACATCTGTCACCCCATTGATCGCCAGGGTTGATTCGGCAGATCTGGCTGGCTAGGCGGGTGTCCTCTTCCTCCCTCACCTCTCCATGTGCGTCGCTCCCCAAAGCTGCAAGCTCGGTCGAAGAGGATGGCCTTCGCCGAATAGAGACAGACCAGTCTTCGGTCGACGGTATACAAGTAGCTGCGCTCCCCTGCTAGAACCTCCAAACAAGCTCCCAAATTACAATGATAGATGTTTGTAGATAGCAATCAACATTTATCAGAAGTCTAAATTATATAGAAAAGAGGAAGTACTAATATAAATTATAGCTTATACTTAATATTAGTGTATAAATATTGAGTTTTATTACAGGCCTAACATACTGACGCAGAATGATAATAAGGAAAAAAATCATATATTGTTAGAAGATGACTATGGAATTTAGTGCTAATTATCAATTACTCCTATTCTTTCTTTTAAAAAGTACTCTTACAAAATACATCAATTATATTAGCCTCTAAGTGTAGGTAGTGCAGCCTACAATGTGTAAGAGAAGGAAAAGAGAGAGAGGGAGAGAGAAAAGAGATAAAGAACCTGCCATTTAGGCAGGCTATGGGAGGCGGGGAATTGGGGACATTGGTGGTGGGAAATGGGCACTGGTGGAGGGCGGGGTGCTGTAACACTATATGACCGAAACCTCTAAACATGAACAACATTGTAATTGTATATCTCACGGTGGTATAATAAAATATTTGATTAAAAAAAAATTAAAAAAATACATCAATTATTAAAAATATATAACTAAAATAGAATTAAGTTAAATTCATTTAAATAGAACTATGTCTTAGTGGGCTATTGTATTTAATTTGCATATATAGGATATTTAATTTTTGAAATATCTTGCAAATTGCATAGCACTAGATTTTTTTTTAAAAAAAACAACTACAATAAAAGAGATAGAGGTGCAGTACATCCCGTGGGATCCAACTGGATGTCAGTTGGATCCCACGGGATGTCAAAAGATCACATGGCCGCCCACCTACAAGATGGTCAGACTTCTTCGCCAAGACCCTGAATGAACGATTTGAGGCTCTTCATATTCCTGAAGTAACCAGATGCCATTGGGCTACACTGGCACATGATAGGGTCAAATGGAAATGTTACTGGTGCCCGCTTGAGCAAATTGATGAATAAGTATTCATCAATTATTCATGTCAAGTCATCAAGTGAAGTGATAGAGGTGCAGTACATCTATATCTCTGAACCACAGAACAAAAAAAAAAACTAAAGCATAAAAGTGAAATTACAAAAATCAAAATTTTTGATGTGCCTGTCAAGGAGGCAGGCTGACAGGTGGGGGTAAAACTGGAGAATTGGTGGAGGGAAGTAACAGAGGTGATGGGATTGGTGCTGGAAAATTGTACACCTAAAACTCAACTAATAACTTTGTAGATCAGGGTGCCTCCGTAAGTAATTTTAAAATGTTTTTAAATAAAATAACATATTTTAATAGTAGAAAAATAGAGATAAATAAAATTCGCAGTATAAGATTATATTCGCAGTATAATCTTATAAATTTAAGATTATATTAAGATTAGAATATAATCGATTTGGTAAAGTTGAGGAATAAGGTAAAAACTTGGGTAGATGCATAAAATGAAAACTGAGGATAAAAAGCATTATGTAAAATATTTGTAAAAACAAATTATTTAAGATAGATAATTAAGGAACTGGAGCGATAGTACTTTTATAAAATGAGAAGTGTAAAATTTTGGGAAGATTAATGACAGTCCTAGTTTGACCAGTAACATGGTGTCTGAAATATAGAGATTATTGCCTAATTTAGGTAAACTAGAGCAGAATTTTTCACTTCTCAGGCCTAAGAATTATACGTGATTAATGAAATTAGTGGTTGGGAGCTCACAGCCATGCCTTCTGACATGGAGGTGGAGTAATGTGAGGAGTAGCTCAAATCCCCTCTCCAAGTCCGGCCAGTGTGGCCCTCTCTCCCGCACTAGTGAGCCAAACCTAGAAGTTATGTTAGACTTCGGCCAGTGACTGGCCGAGCCATTTACCACCCTCTGGAGCTCCATGCGCTGCTTCCATGTGGGGCCAATAGTGCAGCTGTGGGTCTGGAGTGTCTCTCTTGTGGTGGTTGCCCCCACAAACACCACAGCCAGCAACCCCAGAAGAGAGACACTCCAGACCCACAGCTGCACTGGTGCATGGCTGCAGCGGCCATACAACAGTCTTAGATCTAACTGAAAGTTAGATTACTGGAAGGACCAGGTCCTTCCCAGGATTCACATTTATACACTGTATGCAGTTCTAGGTTCTAGCCATGTCCCGTCATCCTGGTGAGCCTAGCAAGAAGCCAGGGGAATCCCCACACCATGAGCTCAGTCATTCTCAACATCCAGACTCCACAGCTTCTCAGAGCTCCACCTAAGAGTAAAGCTGATCTCTCCCTGTTGAGGTTCATCAGTAAAGGGCAAGATGAGAGCCTACTACCATGACTGTACCACCTACACAGCAGAGCCTGGCAAGCTACCCATGTTGTATTTGATATGCCAAAAACCAGTAACAATTATAGACCTCATTCCCATGACGTGAAGATTGAATGGTTTGAATATCTTCGTGTTCCTGGAGTGAGCAGATGCCCTTGGGCTACACTTGCTTGCGACAGGAGATGCTACTGGTGCCCTCTCGAGCAAATCAATGAACAACAGCAAGACAAGTGATACAAGTGAAGTGATCAGTGAGCACTTAGTGCAAGAATAACATTAAGAACAAGGATTATATTCTCAATACTTTCATGTCATTTTAACTCCATAAGAACTGAATGGTTTGTAGGTTCTCATATGTCACCTCTGGTGTGTTTTCTTCTATGAAAACTGTTGTCTATGACCCAAGTAAGAAAAAAGTGGTAAAAATATATAAACATTGTCACTTGTCACTTGTGTTCCCGTTGTTCATCGATTTTCTCGAGTGGGTGCCAGTAACATCTCATTCATTGGGAATGAGGTCCATTATTGTTACTGTTTTTGGTATATTGAACACACCATGGGTAGCTTGCCAGGCTCTGCCATGGCTCTGGGTTCATCCCAGGGGGGCTCAGTCTTTTTCTATGTCAGACCATCCACCATCCAGGGCCCACGGGGCAGAGCACTTGGGGTGTATACAAGCCTGTCTCCTGTCTGCCACCTCCAACGCAGCCAGGTACCCCAGCCACACCTACAACACCTTGAGGGGCAGATTATATATATATATATATATATATATATATGCTTCTTTTCTATAAATAACTAATGTTTGCAATTTAGAGTAAAATATTTTCAGAATCTATAACTAAGTGGCAGCTGGCTTATGAAATAACCATTGCCAATTAGAACATAAAACTTGCCTAAGAGGACAATTAAATACAAAGTATAATTTCCAAGAGAAGTTTGTGTATTTATATTCAAAAAGTTTAAAACACTATTTTATTAAATTCAAACATAGATTTTTTTCTGTATTCTAATAAAAGGAAGACATTTTAATCATGATCATATATAAATAAACATGCACAGGCATACATATGTATATACATATCACCATATACATTTATATATACATGTATACATAATGATTTCTGTGTGTTTCTCCTTCTGAACTTGGAAAATATGTATTAAAATGGTCAGTCTGCAGTTTATTTTATACATGTGTAAAATATAAATTGCTAGCTCTTTTCTCTAAAATATTATTACAATTTATTTTCCAAAGTACATACTTGATCACAGACACACATCAGAATGTCAATGTGTTTGTATTATTAAAAAAAATGGGTAGAGCATGGAAGATTTACAAAACTTTCTAGATCATGCTAAAGTTCTGGATTTTTATTTTATATATAAAATTTTCCCAGCAAAGAATTTTGAAATTTATGATCCTTTGATAGTTAATAGGTTGTAACTTTCATACATAGTGATATTCGATAGGCAATGATAAAATAAAGCAGTTTCAGATCGATGACTCACCTAAATGCAAGATTATTGGGTGACACTCCCTTCTGAGCCTTAGCCTCCAGCTCCACTTAGCTTATGTGAAGAGTTGGTCCCTGCCTTTGGGTAATATCCGGAGCAAACACAATTGGAGTTCAGGCAGAATTGGATTGATTTCATAATTTTATGTGGCATAAATATTTTTACCATGAATCTCGCTTGCCCCAGATCAATATTCTGTTCCCATAGGTCTTCGTGATACATACTTGTAGATATTCCAAGAGTACTTGGCTACGTTGGATCAACCATAATGTAATCAATTCTCCTAGTTCAGAGACATGCCAGTGTGCCTCTGGGCAAACTAACATGTCTCTGACTCTAAAGATAAAGCCAAAGTGAATTATTCTGATGGATTTTGGACCTTAGTGGGATTCAGGGTCTGGGATCTGCTAACTATATATTCATGGCAATAGGTATTAATGCCATTTCCTACAAATACATTTTGAACTGCTTTCTGGTTCAGAGATGCAGTCCCTCCTCCTCTGCTAGGGAGATTTTTGCCTCAGGGAATCAGCTCTGACCTTTGTGAAGCTAGAGCTGTAAAGGACCACCTGAAGATTTACACTTCAAAAGGGTCCTTTGCCAGGCTTCATCTCTAGATAGCCCAGTCCATGATGGGCCGGACTGGAAGATTTTGGCGGGTTTCTGTCTATAAAATAAGCTAGGAGAAGGAAGAAGGGGCCCTTTTGCCCTTTGACTTTCCTTTGGTATTCTGCCGCTCCATCCTCTCTGTTCTCTGTTGTGCTTCAACACGTGGTGGCAGCCATCTTGGTCTACACGTGGCCAGGGCCCAGCTGAGCACACAGAGTCTGGGTTTTTTTCCTGTTCTTGGATTGTATATCAGAACCCGTGATAGTAAAGTCCTTTAAAACTGTGCTAGATTCCTGAGTTTTCATACATTCCCCAATTGCTTTGGAGGTAGGCAGGAGCATGTTTCCTGGTGTTGTTGGGGACCCCAGTGGTCCTCGACACAAGATTAACTGAGAGATGACCAGGAGTGATAGTCCAGTGGATAAGGTGTTTGCCTTGCACGTGATGACCGACCAGGGTTCAATTTCCCCCATCCCATATTGTCCCCAGAGCACCATCAGGAGTTATTCCTGAGTGCAGAGCCAGGAGTAACCCCTGAGCATTGCTGGACTGACCCAAAAAAGCAAAAAAAAAAAAATTATTTGAGAAATTAATATTGCTGAAGACCATTAAGAACAAATTTATCCCTCATTTGAATTATGCATTTTAATGATACTTTATCCATATCTAGAATTAATATAGATATATAGGTATCTATTAGGTTTCTATATTTTTTTTCTATTTTTTGAACAATTTTTCTTTGCTTCTGAGTCCCAATTATCACAAATTGATCTCTTTGCACTACATATTCTGTATTAATTGGAGGAGCAGAGCTCTATGTCTCTGAGTTCTTGGCTAATCAGCAATTAAGTTGGTAAATCAGATAAGTAGAGAAAGAGAAAAGTGCATACATAGGGAAAATCACAGAGGTGGGGCAATAGGGCAATATGGGTATGTACATATTATGAAATAAGTAATGTGACAATGGTATGGGACTTAAGGGAGAAACAGTGCTATCACTGTACTGAAAGGATGGTGTCCCATATGATAAAGACGAATGTTTTGTAATTACATGTTTATGCAATCTACAGATAGGAATATTATTTCTGGTAAAAAATTAATTCATGCTGGGGCAGGAGCGATTGCCCAGCAGGTAGGGCATTTGCCTTGCATACAGCCAGCCCATGCCAGCCTGGGTTTGATCCCCAGCATCCCATATGGTCCCACGGGCACTTCCAGGAGTAATTCCTGAGTGCAGAGCCAGGAGAAACCCCTGAGCATTGCCGGGTGTGATCCAAAAAGCAAATAATAATAATAATAATAATAATTCATGGGTCTATAATCCTAATTTTTACTTTTTGTAGTTGAGTGTTAAATTTTTTAAGCCTATAGAAACTGTATCTGAAACGTCAAACCTAAGTTTGAAATGATTGCTTTTGTTTTCCTGGAGAAGGGTTATTGCTTCAGATGAATTTCAGGAGTTTTTGATAAATTTATTTTAAAAATGTCATAGGTATCTTTATAGGTTCCACATTGAATATTTACACTGCTTTGGGGAGTATTGCCATTTTGACAATGTTAATTCTCTGATTCTATCAAAGGGATATGTCTCCATTTCCTCATGTCCTCTTTTATTTCTTGAAGTAGTATTTTGTATTTTTCTTTGTACGGGTCCTTTTATTTCTTAAAGCTGATTCCAAGGCAATTGATTTATGAAGCACAATTGTGAACTGAAATACTTTTTAAATATCACTTTATTCTCTTTTGTTATTTGCATATATGAAAGCCATTGACTGTGGGTACTGATTTTGTAACCTGCCATGCTACCATACAGCTCTATTGTTTTTAGAAAAATTTTGGTGGAAACTTTAAGGTTCTCTAAGTACAGTGTCATGTCATCTGCAAATATTAATAGCTTGACTTTTTCCTTTCCTAACAGGATGCCCTTAATATATTTTCTTCTCTAATTGCTATGGTAAGTACTTCCATTACTGTATTGAATTAAAGTGGCAGAGTGGGCAAACTTATCTTGTCTCTGATTTTAGGCCTGTAGTTTTATTTTTTTGTGATGTCTCTTGAAGTATCAGGGCTATAAGTTTATAATAGAATCTGTTTGGAAGTGTTTCTGTTTCTTTGATTTCCTGAAAAGATTGAAGAGGACTGGCAATAGGCTATCTTAAAGCCTTGTAAAATCCAGTAGTGAATCCATCTGGACCTGAGCTTTTGTTTCTTTGGAAATTTTCAATGTCCTCGATAGTGAGAAGTCTGTTCAGCTATTACATGTCTTCATGCTTCAGACTTGGGAGCTTATAGGAATCCAGGAATTTATCAATTCCATCTAGGTTCTCTTGTTTCACAGCAAAAAGAACCTTAATTTAATCTCTGGTATAGTTTGATTTTCAGTGGTTTCTGTTGTGATGCCCCCTTTCCATTTCTGATACTGTTTATTAGGGTTCTCTTTCTCTTGCTTTGTCAATCTTGGTCCTGTTAGTGTTTTGTCAATCTTGTTTATTTTTTTCAGCAAACCAGCTCTTGGTTTCATTGGTTTTTTTGATTGTTTTGTGGGATTCTAGCTCCTTGATTTCTGCTCTCAGTTTTATTTTTTTTCCCTCCTGCTTTAGCTGGGCTCCTTTTGTTGGCCATTTTCTAAGATCTTAAGCTGTATTACTGTATCACTGTCCTCCCATTGTTCATCGATTTGCTAGAGGGGTCACCAGTAACATCGCCACATCCTGTCACAAACAAGTGTAGCCCAAGGGCATCTGCTAGCTCCAGGGACAGGAAGAGCCTCAAACCATTCTTCAGGTCCATAATTGAGGTCCATAATTGTTACTCGTGTCTGGCATAACAAATAAAACACGGGTAGCTTACCAGGCTCTGCCGTGTAGGTGGTATACTCTCAGTAGAAGGCTCTCATCTCGAGGGGCTGGAGTGATAGTCTAGCGTGTAGTTCATTTGCCTTGAACGCAGTTGACCTGGGTTCGATCCCTAACATCCCATATGGTCCCCAAGCACTGCCAGGAGTAGTTCCTGAGTGCAGAGCCAGGACTTACCCCTGAGCATCACTGGGGAGACCCAAAAAAAAAAAAAAAAAAGAAGAAGGTTCTTATCTCAAACATTTACTGATGAAAATTAAAGTGGAAAGATCAGGTATTCTCTTGGATGTAGCTCTGAGGAACTATGGAGTCTGGATGTTGAGAATGAACGACCGCATGATGTGTGCATTGTTCTGGCTTCTTGCTAGGCTTACTGGAATGACAGGTATCACTTAGAACCTATCTAGAGCTGTACATAATGTAAAAATGTGAAAATCCTGGGAAGGACCTTATCCTAAAATCAGTATTATCTAAGAATATCGGCCACACACCAACGGAGCTGTGGGTTTGGCATGGGTGGGTCTCTTTCCGGGGTATCTGGCATGGAGGCAGAGGAAAGGGCAGAGCCCAAATCTCTGTTCCAGGTTTGGCCAGCATGGTGTCTCCCCCACACATGTGAGTGAACCCTTGGAGCAATGTTAGACTTGACCAGGGGCTGGCCATGCTGCTTACCAGGAGGTCAGCTCCATGAGTTAATTCCATGTGGGGCCAGCCGAGCAGCGCAGATGTGGGTCTAGAGTGGATGGATCTGGAACTCTCCTGGGGTTGCAGAGGAGCTGTGGGTCTGGCGTGGGTGGGTCTCTCTTCCAGGGTAGCTGGCATGGAGGCGGAGGAAAGGGCGGAGCCCAAATCTCCACTCCGAGTCCGTCCAGGGTAGTCTCTTCTCCACGCTGAGGGATTTGACTTAACAAATTATTTGACAATAATTTGACTTAAGCTGTAAAGTCAAATTATTTATGTGAACCCTTTCTTGCTTCCTAAAGAACACGTGCGAGCTATACACTTTCCTCTTAACATTACTTTAGCTGTGTGCCACACGTTCTGGTAGCTTGTGTTCTCATTCTCATTTGTTTACAGGAATATTTTGATTTCTTCTTTGATTTCCTCTAAGACTTACTGGTTATTCAGCAATGAGCTAATTAATTTGCAAGTGTTTGATTCTCAATTTCTGTGTGTGATTAACTTCTGTTTTCAATGCATCATGGTCTGAGAAGATAGTTGCTATAATTTCTAAATTACTGATTTTTTGAGGTATGTATTGTGTCCCAGCATTTGTCTATGTTGAGAGATGGTTCCACCTGTACTAGAGAAAAATGTGTATTCATTTTTAGTTACATAAAAACTCTTTATGTAACAACTAGCCCTCCCTTTTCCATTTTTTTCTTTCAATGGTAGTATTTACTTGCTGAGTTTTGGTCTTGTTGACCTGTCAAGAGGTGTAAAAGGTAGTGTTCATGTCTCCAGTTGCAACTGTGTTGCTATCAATGTTCTTCCTTGACTTCTATTAGCAATTGTTTTAGGTATTTCACTGGCCCCTCCTTAGGTGCGTTTGTGTTATGAATGGAATTTCTTCCTGATATACATATCCCTTGATTATTAAGAATGACCTTAGCTGTCTCTTCTAACCTTTTTCACCCTGAAGTCTATGATGTTGGATACTATTATGGTCACTAGCCTTTTGGAGTAGTTTTGTGTGTGAAGAACTGTTTTCTAGCCTTTGACTTGAGTCTGCATTTGCTCTGACTGTTCAAATAAATTTCTGGTAGGCAGCAAATTGTTGAATTCAGTTATTTAATCCATTTTACTGCTCGATGTCTCTTAATTAATACATTTAAGCTGTTGATATTGAGGGAGGCTATTGCATGGGATTTTGTGCCATCTTTCTGTACAAGTTTGTTGTGTTCTTGGGTTTATTTTATAGTAATACTTTCAGTACTACTTTTAAGGTTTTTTTTTGAGTTTATGAAGTTCCTGAGTCTCTGTTTATCTATGAAGTAGGTATTGTTCCTTCAAATCTGATGAGAATCTAACTGGGTAAAGTATTCTTGAAGAGGTCTTCATTTATTGATTTTTTTTTACTATATCTCATCACTGTCTTCAATCTTGGAGGGTTTTGTCTGATAAGTCTGCAATAAATCTAAGTGATGCTCCTTTGTATGAAATTTTATTCTTTGATCCTGCTCCTTTAGTAAATTTTATTTTTTCCCCTTTTTTATTGAAACACCATGATTTACAAAGTAAAAAGGTTTTAATAATACAGTTGATAGAAAGATTCATACTTCAACACCACTCCCACCACCAGTGTCTTCCCACCACCAAAGACCCTCATTTCCCACCCACCCCAATCACCATGATTGCTCCCTCAGCTGGCACTGATTGTATTGACAGTTAAAGCGCATACGTGGCAATGTTATTGATGAATCAATCCATTTTCTTCCCTATTGTTGATTCTGGCCAAATTCTGTTCTTGAATTTACTTTCTGGGTTTCTAGAATGTGGTTGATTCCAAGAGTTTGAGGTATTTCACATCTTTTTGTTGTTTTCTGAGTGCTTTCTGCAACACATCTTCAAGCTCACTGACTGTCTTCGATTGTTGTCATTCTACTATTGAGGGCATTTACTTCATCAACTGAATATTTTTATTAGTGAAACTTCTGTTTGTGTTTTTCTTATTTCTCTTTCTAGTCCTCATTTCCTGTTGTATTTTATTGGATGTCTATTCCATGTTTTCTTTCATATCCTCTGGTGGCCACCAGAGGAAAGCCAACCCCACCACCACCACCCCAGTGTGGTTCTACTCTGGTGTGAAGGATGATATGTTGGTGTAGGTCCTGATATTACTGTCCCATTTCTAGTTTTCATACTTCTAAGAAATGTAGATGTCCACTCTTACCTAGGCTCTTTATCTGGGCACCTGGGACTGAGCAAGGACCTTTCTCTTCACTGTTGCTAGTGTAACTAGGAAGCCATGCCCACCACCATAGTTCTACTAAGTAGAGAGAGGAACCACTTGTTGGCAAGGATTCTGAGGTCACTTTTCCAGTACTGTTGCTTACTTTTGTCCTTTTTCTCCTAAGTGTGTGAAGTGGGCACCAGGGGCTGAGCAAGGGCTTTTCTCTCTTCACTGTCACTCACGCCACCTGGGAAGCCACCTTTCTTTTAAATTTTGAATGTTGGGCTTTTAAAATGAAACACTACCCAAAATGATTATCTTTAAAAACAGGCAATAAATAATGTATTCTGCTTTAAGACACTGCTTTAAGACCAATAAGCACAGATTGATCAAAGAATTAGGTTGGAGGCTAAGAAAGAATCTAATAATAGTGTAAAGACACTCTCTAAAATGGCCCCAGTGATTTCCACATTTTGATATTTACCTCTTTGTATAATTCTTTTTTCTTGGATTAAAATAAAGCCTAGTAATTGTTATTTGAAAATTAAAAATCATTCAATAACAAAAAATTGGATTAGGTTTCTGAGATTAGGCTATGAAGTTTGTGACTTTCATCATGCTCTTTCATTGTTTTCCAACTTTCCCAAAAGCCAAGAAAATTGCCATATTTTGAGCTACCTATATCAAGGTCATCTGAGAGACTCAGACACACGGGGCAGAGCTGCTACCAGCTCTCCCTGTGCTCAGCTGATCATGAGGCGTCTGGGAGGGAAGGTGAGCTCTGGCCTGTCATCACAACAGAGCCTTGCAAGAAGCCAGAGGAACCCCCACACCATGAGCGTCGCCATTTTCAACATCCAGACTCCATAGCTCATCAGAGCTCCACCCAAGAGAAAAGCCGATTTCTCTCCGCTGTGGTTCATCAGTAAATGCACAAGATGAAAGCCTACTTCTGAGAGTATACCACCCACATGGCAGTGCCTGGCAAGTTACCCATGTTGTATTTGATATGTGAAAAACCAGTAACAATTATAGAACTCATTCCCATGACCTGAAGGAAGGTTTGAGAATCTTCGTGTTCCTGGAGCAAGCAGATGCCCTTTGGGCTACACTAGCATCAACCAGACATATGGAGATGCTACTGGTGCCCGCCGAGCAAATCAATGAAAAACAGGAAGACAAGTGATACAAGTGATAACAAGGTTCATGAGACATGGATAGGTGACACTTGGCAACAGCCTATATGAACCTGAGACTAAAAAGATCACAGATTTTCTTAGATGTAGATCTCTCTCAAGATGAATGCACCACTTATTCAACACACCAAGTTCCCTTTTAAGCTACTCTTGAATTTCATGACTTATAGACATAAAATAAAACTTTCTGCTCATTGAACTACTAAATTTTGAAGAGCTTTTCATGAACATATAACTTACAAAATAGGATAACTCAATTTATTTCAAACTATGTATGCACGCGCCTGCCTGTGCTGGCCTGGGTTCAATCCCCTCATCCCATATGGTCTCCTGAGCACCACCAGGAGTAATTCCTGAGTGCAGAGCCAGGAGTAACCCCTGAGCATCACAGGGTGTGAACCAAAAAGCAAATAAATAAATAAATAAAATAATAGATTTTTAAAAAATATTGGTATAGTTTTTAAGAAGTATATCTTTTTTTTTTTTTTTTTTTTTGCTTTTTTGGGTCATACCCCGGCAATTCTCACGGCAATATTCCTGGCTCTGCACTCAGGGAATTACTCCTGGCGGTGCTCAGGGGACCATATGGATGCCGGGATCGAACCCGGGGCGGCACAGGCCGGCCGGTGCAAGGCAAACGCCCTACCCGCTGGGCTATCGCTCCGCCCCAATATATTTTTTTAAAGTGTGACTATTTTCTTATCTTCATTATGTATGCATGATGTACTAGTTCTTGAAGCTGAAGTAAAAAAATCATATATAGGTACATTTCTAATATAGAAATATTTTCTAGAAAATGATCTCATTTTCAATTATATCAAAACCAGTTAAGCAGTGAAGCTAGAGAGATTGCTCAAAGGAGTTCACATTCTACATATGATATTCCAGACACTGTTCAAATCTAAGTTTAATTCCAACAGTTGATGATTCCAAAGTTCAACAGGTGTAGCTCTTACAACTCCCAGCATCACTGAGTAGCATTGCAGTGCAGCATTTTTGTATGGCAATATGAAGTCACTGCAATCAGTTCTAGCAAATCCACTCTCAGGAATCACAGCAAAGATAACAAAAGTGATTATTTGCAATGATATGTACATATTCAAAATCTGAAAAAGTGCCAAACAACTGCATAAAGACACATAGAAATATTCATTATGTATGTATATTTATTCACAAAGACATATATTAATTATATATACTCATTATAGGTATTATATATACAAATATATATACATATGCTTATAAGATGAAATAAAAATGTCAAGAACAATAGGTGAGGGCAGATGGGGTCAGAAAATTGTACTCTAGGTAAGACATTTGCCTTGCATACAGCTGAACCAAATGCAATCTCAAAATCTTAATATGCTCCAAGTTGAGTGATCCCTGAACAGAGTTAAGAACAATCCTTTTGCTTAACAACCAGCAGTGTTCCAACCTGCATTCTCACAAAAAAAGAAATTAAAAACTTAAAATAAAACAAAAGGAGTAAAGAGAAAGACAAATACTGGAAAATGATGCTCCAGCTCATATATGCGACTTAAAGTAACAAAGACAATTAACAGATAAGTCTAAATTGAAAACAAATCTTTATACTCTGAACAGAAAATGGAAGGAAGAAGGGAGAAATTAGAGAGTGTGGAAGAAATCAATGAATGATGGTAGAAAGATATTGGTAATGTAGTGGTAGCTGTAGTGTGATAACATACATCGAAAGTGTATATTTTACATAAACTTTTAAACACATATGTCCTTATAAGTCAATATTGCTTCAGTAATTGCCTTAAACTAATCATAAGGAATATGGATTTTTCCTTCATGCAAGTTAGCAGAGAATCAAGATTACATTTCTGTTCATTCTAGCCAGAAACCAATATCATTAATAAAGCACCTTCTTATTTTCAAGCAGAGTTAATCAGCATGTAGAGAATGAAGTTAAGTCATAAGGCCTTATACTAGGTATTCTCAAACATTGTTAATCAGCATGCAGAGAGTAAAGATAGATCGAAAGGTCTTATACTAGGAATAAAGAATTTTGGTATAGCACACATAGATGATAACAGCAAATTGATCAGAGGCAGAATTAGCACCACCATTCAGCCAAAATGGTGATAGGATTTAGAATTTGCCATAATATGAGACCTGATTGTAAATGAAATACAACATCATGTATCAGCTGCCACATTATGAACAGATGCCTGATAATTAGTCATTGTAGTTTCATTTTTTAAAAAAAAGATATCTTTAAAATTGGGAGAAATTGGAAGAAATGTGACAGTATTTGGAATACTATAAGCATTGATTACTTGGTCACTTGACTTCCCATAGATCATTGATTTACTGGAGTGGGAACCAGTAACATCTCAATATATCCTGTCAATGTGAGATAGCCCAAGGGCATATGTGCGCTCTAGGAACATAAAGAGCCTCTAAACATTCCATCAAGTCATAGGAATGAGGTCTATAATTGTTACTGGTATTTGGCATGTCAAATACGACACGGGTAGCTTGCCAGGCTCTTCTGTGCGGGTGGGATACTCTTAAAGTCACCTCAAAACTCGAGCATTTATTGATGAACAGCTGCTTGCAGCAGTGCAAGCTGAACTGTGATCAGCTCTTCTGCTTGGTGGAGCTCTGAGCAGAGGGGAAAATGGCGGCCCTCATGGTGTGGGGGTTCCTCTGGCTTCTTGAGAGGCTCTGCTGGGGTGGCAGGCCAGAACTAGAACCTGCCATCCCTCCCGGGCACCTCATGATCAGCTGGGCACAGGGAGAGCAAGTAGCAGCTCTGCCCCTGTGTGTGAGTCTCTCTGGGTCAGATTACCTGGGCGGGGCTTGGAAAAGACTGCTTCAGGGTGGGATGGTGGTGAGCCGGGCTGTGATCAGTTCTTCTGCTGGGTGGAGCTCTGAGGATTAACTGAAATTAAGCTTTAACTGATATTAAATGAAAATAAAAAGTGACACAGTAAGTCTTAATTGTTTTTCACAGAAGTTTGTAAAATGTTTTGATACCATGAATGAGAAATTAATCATTTTCAGGTAGCTTTTAATAGAAGCCATTATGATATAACTTCTATTAGGGCAACATCTTGAGAATATTTCTTAAAGGTGTAAGGGCATTGTAAATTTTATGAACAGTGTTGATATTAAAGACAAACTCGAAGCCTCAGAAAAGTGTTATTTTTTTTCTTTGTGCTGCCAGTTTTTTTTTTATCAATTTCTTTTGTATGTGTGCGCCATGAGTTGCAAGAGATGTGGCTTCAGGCACATCTCTTCGACGCCACCATTCTCCCTGCATTAACATATGCCTCAGAGACCTGGGTCTTTCGAAAGCAGGATGAGAATGCTATTTGGGTCTCCCAGAGAGGAATCAAAAGAGCTATGCTTGGAATATCACGCCTCACTCATGTGAGAGAAGGAATCCGGAGTTCTGACATCCATTGCTATTCCAGAATCAGGGACACTGTCTCATTTGCCAAGGCATCGAAAATCAGATGGGCTGGACATGTAATGAGATTTGGAGACAACCACTGGACTAGAGTCGTTACCGACTGGCTACCACGGGATGTCAAAAGATCACGTGGCCACCCACCTACACGATGGTCAGACTTCCTTGTCAAGACCCTTGAAGGAACGGTTTGAGGCTCTTCATATTCCTGAATCAACCAGATGCCATTGGGCTACATTGGCACGTGATAGGGTCCAATGGAAATGTTACTGGTGCCCGCTCGAGCAAATCGGGTGAATAACAGGATTCAATTGATCAAGTGATCAAGTGACCATGATTTAAAATATAGTTAATGATAAGTTTTCATACAAAAAATATGCCAGAACCTACCCTTAAACAGTGCCAATTCCCTGCACTGCTGTTATACAGTCACCTACTATCCCATGGCCCTGGTAAACTCAGTTCTGTTTACTGCTCTTAGCCAAATCCTTGAAGATGTTTTCAGTAAACACCAAGATGAAAATCAACATTAGAAAATCCTTTTTCTAACAATGAATTGCTGTTAAGGTTCTGGTTAGTTGATATTTCCTAAAACTAAATACACTGCTATGAAATATATCTTTTAAGAATATATTTCATCAAGATGTGAAGGAAGATGAGATTATGGTACCTAAAAAGTAGCATATCATATTTTTCATTGGAGAGAGCAGATTTTGGCTATGCTTTATGATGTTTGGGAGTCAAATAAATACTTTTCAGGGGACCATGCTGTGCCTTGACCATAGCCAAGTTTCCTGCATGTGAAGTATGCACACCATCCCTTTGAACTATCTCCCTAGACCTAACCCATTATTTTTTTCTTTATTCTACTTCATCTCTGTAGGTTTAACCCAGTATTTATCACTTGACTTTGTTTTCTATTTATTTGTGACCGTCCATCTGGAAAGTTAACAAGACACCTGTGTAATTTGTCCTTAATTAGTTCAATAAATATTTAACAAATCGTTCCATTTTGGCGAGAGACTTTTCTAGATATAAAGGACATGGGATTTTTCTAATGTTCATTCAATCACTGTGTATATACACAGAAGGGAGATGACAGATAAGTGAAAAGTAAAGCATTCTATTAATGTGATGAATTTAAAAAGGAAAAACTATATTTAAGGCTTCACTATCATGCTGATAGTGAAGCAAAAGCATATAAGTTATGTTGCAGGACACCTAAAAGCCTAGGCCTCTGCATCTGCCCTGGATTGCCTCCTGCAGGTCACTTCATAGATAGGGGGGTAGTCTAAATGTGGCAGTTTATCTGACCATATATTCTATACTGGCTGGTATAAATATTCTCTCATGCTACCACAATCATCGTGGGACTAGCTAGATCTTACCAGCATATTTGCCTGGCCACGTTGTATCTCTAAGTGACTAGCCCAGAGAGAAATGCTGTTTGCCTCCAAGCAAGCAAGCATGGCTCCCTGATAACTCAAAGGCAACTAAAATACAAAACTACCATGAATTAGACAAGAGTCTTGTGAAGGCTTGGAGAAATATTTACCTGGCATTAGTATTAGTCTTTGGTACAGATACATGCCATCTCAGATACCCCCTTCTCTACCCTATAAAGGCAATTCCAGGCAGATCTTGGCTCAAGACATTAGGTGAGGTGCTGGGAGAAATTACTGAGGGCATTTGACCCTTCCTGCCAGGGGAAGTTACAATTACCCCATAGCTCCTCCCAGCTCTGCCAGGAGGCTTTGAATTAGCTCTGGGTCCTTGTCAACAACCAGATGGTCTCCTGAAGTTGATACATTTCTATAGAGCTATTTTCCTGTATTCATCTCTAGATAGCCCAGCCCAAAGTGGGCCGGGCTGGGAAGTTTGGGCAGATTTCGAGCTATAAAATAAGCTGCAAGAAGAAAGAAGCCCCTTCTTTTTTTCCCCCTTTTGCCATTTTGGCTTCCCTTGGCGTTTTGCTTCTCCTTCCTCTGTTGGGCTGCAACACGTGGTGGCAGTCATCTTGACCTACATGTGACTGGGGCCTAGCTGGGAACACAGAGTCCGGAGGTTTTACTTGTTCTTGGATTGTATATTGGAACCTGTGATAGTAAAACCCTTTTAAAACTGCATCAGATTCCTGAGTTTTCATCCATTCCCCACCGGTTTAGGAAGTAGAAGGGAACTTGCTTCCCGGCACTGTTGGGGACCCTGGCGGTGTCCCCCGACAATGTTAAACAATAGATCTTAAGTATAAGAAGAAAGAACATTTGTGGTTGAGATAATAGAAAGTACTAAGGGCATGTTGGGGTACATTCTCACCATGTTAATAATGATATGAAGATATTTGGATGTGAGAGTATGCCAGGGAGTTAACTTTCTTATTTATTCCACCGAATCATATGCATTGACACTAATAAAATCATGTTACCCCCAAAAGAAAAAAAATTACTGGTCATAAATAACTGTAAGAAAACCACTGTTCTATTTGTGAAAGAAATTAGATCTCATTGTATTTATCTTATTCTACCATTATTTGAAAAGTCTCTGTAGAATGTTAAGAATTTTTGCATCTTTTCATATTTTAAAAAGTATCATTGTGACTATACCATTGAGAATAGTGATGATACATGTATAAGGAGAAGTTATGATTTTTTGTGATATTTTGGAGACAGTTTATTTTAAAAAAACTATGTAATGAGAAAGCATTAGAGTCAAAAGAAACTTCAGGTTTATTTTTACCCAATCTAGAGCAAAGGGAAATAAAACACATTAAGATACAGGCTGGTTAAAGGAAACCAATTTCATTTTTGAAACCCTAAGAGATTAGGACAGAGGGTATAAAGTGGAATGGGATTTTTGGATATGTTCATCTCAAGTTTAGGGAAAAACACAGCTATGAATGTATGTTTAAAAATCTTTTGTGTAAAGATTTTTAAAACCATCAGATTAGATTTCATTGCAAAGAGTGAACTGACTGAAATTAGAGAAGATAGATGTTTAAATTTAAGGTGCAGATAGATTTTTAAAGTATAAAATACTCAAAAACCTATGAGATAAGAAAGAACTCAGAAAAAGGCAGAAATAAAGGTAATGATTAATGAAGTAGGAATATAATCAGAGGGAAATATCCCTTATCTGGAAAGGAAAATAATCCAAGAAATCAATTGTTAATTGCTGTTGACCAAGTAAGATGAACTTCAGAATAGACAATTAGATTTAACAATGTTGAGATCATGAGTAACCTTTACAAGAACAGTTTTGATGACTTTGCTGGCTAAGAGACTGATTTAGATAGGTGATTCAATAATTGAAAAGAGAAACAGAAAATGTGATGTATTTTGATGTGTGTTGTGTCCAGAGGAAAAACTAAGGCAAGAGAAATTACACATGTGTAGTTTGGATAAACTGATTCTTTAGTAAGAGAATAGTATGTATTATTGTAAAATACTGTAAAAAACCACTTTGCATACTTTACAGAGAAGTAAGGAATGAAAACAAGGAAAGTATTGATAAAGGAAACAAAATAAAATGTGATGACTTTTAAACTTTGAAAACAATGTGTGAAGCATTTATGTGAATTAGTAGACTGTAAAAATACATAATCTTTACTAGGAAGTACTGATTATACCTGTAATATTTTAGACTTACAGAGAACTTTATATTTTACAAATATAAACACACAAGTATATTTATATGAATATATACGATGTGCAGAGATGGAATGAGGTTGAGATTATGATTATACTTTGAGATTTTTCTGGGTAATTTGATTTTAAGGTGGCCTAGGAGTTGAAATATGTAGAAGGTAAAGTTCATAATGGACATTGGGATTTCCTTTAGAAAGGAAAAGGACATAATGATATAAATCATATAAGAAATCATAAATAATAATTGGCATGTTAAATACATTTTTGTCCCAGATTATTTTTTTTGAAAATTATATACTTATAGAAGTTAATTACAGTCGTTATGAAGTGGTGGTTGTTGTTTGCATTGTTAGCAATAAAAATGATAGTTGATGCATATAGTGTGTGATGAGGGAGAAGAGCACAAAACAGTTCTTTCAATGGGGCAAAAAATAGTCATAATTAAATGGCGTTTCCAAATGTGACAACCAAGACAATGAGTGAAGCGTCATACACCATTTCTGGCTTTAACTTGAAGTTGTTTTGGAAACGTACAAAGGCTTTGAATTCGATAGGATGGCCTCTATTACATAAATCAAGAGTATCATTTCTCTGCACCTCATTTTTCATGTATGAAATCACTTGATCACTTGAATCCAGTTATTCATCGATTTGCTCGAGCAGGTGCCAGTAACATTTCCATTGGACCCTATCACGTGCCAATGTAGCCCAATGGCATCTGGTTGATTCAGGAATATGAAGAGCCTCAAACCGTTCCTTCAGGGTCTGGACAAGGAAGAAATCATATTAGAAAATAACATTTTCAGACAGGAGTGATAGAGCATTTGCTTTGAATGTGGTCAACCCAGGTTTGATCCCTGGCATCCCATATGGTCCTCAGAGTTCTGTCTGGAGTCATCCCTAAGCACAAATCCAGGAGTAAGCATCTGAGCATAGCCCATGTAGAACCCAAACCAAAATAATAATAAAAATTAAATGAAATTGAAATAGCACTTAGAAGATGAGTACAGAAGTACAACCCTACCTGTTCAGGATTAATCACAACCCTGCCTTAATCCCTTGTTTTAATCCCTTTTTTTACCCTAAGTGATGGCTGACAGAGTTCACACCTTACTACATGATTGTTTGATACAGATTTCTCACCCTACCTTCCCCAACTTAAATATCCCTGTTACACCTAACAAAGCCGAGTTTGGAGACTTCTTTGTGAGTACTCTACTCAACATTCTTTGTGGCTGTTCTACTTGCTCAAGATTCGACCTCACCAGCCCCACATTAGATGCCATAATGTGGCTGGTGAGAGATGTTGATGTCACTGGAACTCTGTATCAGTCAATCAGGTAGTAAGGTGGGACCTTTGTCAGTCAATCATGTAGGTTCCTAGAAGAGATTAAAATAAGGGATTACAACAGAATGTGTGCTTAATCCTAAAGAGGTAGGGTGGTGCATCTGTACAGGATATGTGTTTTTAGCTACAAAAATGATATTTCTCAACTCCTAGGAAATTCTCAGACTATCACTTGATCACTTGACATCCCAATATTCATCAATTTGCTTGAGCAGGTACCAATAATGTTTGCATTTGTTCCTGTCATATTCCAGTGTAGCCCAATGGCATCTGCTTGCTCCAGGAATACGAAGAGCCTCAAACCTTCATTCAGGGTCTTGATGAAGAAATCTGACTATCTTGTAGGTAGGTGGTTATGTGATCTTTTGACATCCCATGGGATCCAGTCAGTAACAGCTCTAGTCCAGCGGTTGTCTACAAATCACATTACATGTCCAGCCCATCTAATTTTGAACACCTTGGAAAACGAGACAGCGTCCCTGATTCTTGACCATTGGAACTATGGATTCCTTCTCCCACTTGAGTGAGGCGTGATATTCCAAGCATAGCTCTTTCAGTTCCTCTTTGGGAGACCCAAATAGCATTCTCATCCTGCTTTTGTAGGAAAGGTCTCTGAGGCATATATTAATGCAGGGAGAATGACGGAGTCAAGAATTGTGCCCAGAGCCTATAAAAATTACTATTTTAAGGTTCTTTTATATTAAAATACTTTAGCTGGATTAGTTTTATTCTTATAGCAAATATTCTTTTGTTGTTGATGCTTTGTTTTGGGCCATATCTGGCTACTCTCAGCACTTACTCCTATCTCTGTGCTCAGGGACCATACCAAGGACTGAATTCAGATGAATAGTGTGCAAGGCAAGCAACTAACTTTTTTGAAATATCACTCTGACCGTTTATTCTTGAACAGATTTTCAGGCAGAGAAGTATTTCTCCATAATAAGGTGAAGATTATTCGTGATATTCTTTTGTTAATTCTTAATTTCTTAAGGTAATCCTAATAATCTGTTATTTGAATAACTAGAGATATGACTTCACAATGCTTAATGTTATTTTAATCATTAAATATTGAACAGATTATTATGCTAGGTATGTACACCTCTCCCACACAAATAAGTCTAGAACAAAGTTAAAAATCCAAAATGGGGAAAAATGGGTTTAAAGGTAATGTATCTTAGTTAGGACACATGAGAAAGAGGATACTAAAGGATATCAGATTAAAACACAAAAGTTTGATATCTGAATTACAAGCATTTCCTCCATGGAGGAAAATACTGAAAAAACAAGAGAATCACACTTTTGTTCAGTTTTCCGTAATGCTGTAAATGCATATATAATCTGGTGTATAATAAAATACTTAATTTTACCTTAATGAACTTGTATCCAATTCACTGGTATGGGTTTATTTCTAAATATAAATATATGATCATCTATTAAAACACAGACTGAAGGAATTTCAAAACATTTATAATACTTGGGCACTTTAATTTGCACATTAATGAAATTATTCACTACAAAAAATCCAACGAGGCAGTCTAATTTAATTCTACTTTATTATTTGTTGGTGGGGGAAATTAAAAGAATTTATGGGCCCAGAATCAATCTCAATGATGTCCAGAAGTCTAATTTTACCATAGTGTATTTTATATTTTATTGTAATTTTTATGTGTATTTCCTGAATATATGATACTTTTCTATTATGTTTGCTAAGGAATGTAGAACTTAAACTCTGGATTGACACCGAAATCATATTGACTTATTATTGTACTTTCTATTAACTGAAAGACTGATTTGTTCACACCACTACATTTCAATTTCCCAAAGGAAAATTAATTGTAATTATAAAAAATTCTCATAAAGAATTCCAAGCCTTCACTGTGTTTCAAATTAAATATCAAAATACAAAAGAATATCATCAGTTTTAATTATTATAAGCCAGAAAATGATATGGAGAATTCCTAAGGCAACTTTATTATAATTGATCTGAAATCTTCATATTAAATCTAATACCAAGGAAACCATGAAGTATATAATACAATTTGAGGAATACCAACATAATTTTTTAACTGTACCTCCAATTATGATTTAATAAAGGACATAAGTGAATCAAGATTTTGGTCTCCTTCAGTGGACAAACACAATCTGAGTTAGACTGAAACAAATAAATACGTGTATCTAGACATAGATATATATATGTAAATATATATATACATATATACATACATATATATATATGTATATAGTTCAGCAGGTTCAAGCAGCTGACCCAAGTTTGACCCCCTGGCACAGACTCTGATCCCCAAAGCTCCAGCTAGAAATTTTTGAGAGTTGAACCTGTGGGAAGACCCAAGCACAGCCAGATGTGGTTCATAACAAACAAACAAAAACTCAAAATCACAACTATGAAACAGGAACTGTCAGTGGTAATTATCTGCTGTTTAAAAATAAGAAATAAACAGTTTGCATTATGAGCTCAATAGTTCTATTTTGTATTTATTCAAAATAAATAGCATATATCACCATCTACACAGAAATAATTACTTTATTCCCAGCATTGTTGTTTATAATTTCTTTCATTTTGTAGTCTGAGAACTTATTTATCTTAAGGCATGTAGAAAAATTCTTAGCCTAGAATTTTAGAGCACAAATAATCCCTTCTAAGTATATAAATCTGGGCTCTTGTTTTAGGGATATCTCAATTTTTTTCGGTGCAGTTAGATACACAAACAAAATATTCAACATAATTATTAAAATAAATAGAATTGAGGCAAGATTTTAGACTAAATCATGGCAAAATAAAATAAAAAGATATACATATATAATATATGGAATTTGTCATTTTAGCTATTTCTTTGATGCCCTTGAAGGCATTCCATGTTGCTCTCTTCCTACTGTGCGAACAGGTTTTAGGTGATTTGTCATGTTGAGTTCTCTACCTAGGTACACACAACTGCTGCATTCAGAGATGTTTGTTCCATTGAGAGTGAATGGAGCTAGCTCATTTTTCATGAACATTATTTTGTTGCGATTCAGCTGTAGATCTATCTTTCCATATTCTCGGTGGAAGTCAGTCAGCATTTGTGCCAGTTGACTAATGTTTGCTGTTTTTAGAAGACCGTCAATAGCGAAGGGGAGGTGGTGTAGTTGCTGACAGTCTATCTTTACTCCCAGTCCTTCCCTTTATTATTGTTAAGAGTTATATTATAACCGTTGACAATTATAATGGGGCAATTATAATTGTCCCATTATAACTGTCATTGATCTAAAAGGTGTCGTGAAGAGTTTTGGTGAAATGGTATCACCCTGCCGAACCACTCTTTTGACACCAAGAATCACTTCCTTGTAGAATGGTGAGACCCTGGTGGTGAATCCATAACACAGCTCACGAAGGATCTTCATATATCTGGTTTGAACATCATGTTTATTTAGGGGCTTCAATGACCGCTTCGGTCAACAGAATCAAAGGCTTTCTTTAAATCAATGAATGTGAGACAGAGCAGCATCTTGAATTCCCTGCAAACCTCAATGAGCTTGGGTACCATGTGAATATGGTCGTTTATGCTGAATCCTTTCGGAAGCCAGCTTGCTCACATGGTTGTCCTTCATTTAATGTTCTGCTAATCCTGTTCAGGATGACTCGAATGAACAGCTTGTAGATAATGGACAACAGGCAGATGTGGTGATAGTTGCCAATGTCATGGATGTCTCCCTTCTTGAACAGTAGAATTTCCCTGCTGGTTTTCCACTGGGAGGGCACCTTGCATTCAAACAGGTAGCATATGAAGAGCTGAGTCAATTTATTGATTAGTACTGAAGAGTACTTCAAAAGCATCGAAGAAATAGCTAAAAGGACAAAGAACCTCTGGCTCCAGGCACATCTCTTCGACTCCACTGTTCTCCCTGCATTAACATACGCCTCAGAGACCTGGGCCCTAAGAAAGCACGATGAGAATGCTATTCGGGTCTCCCAGAGAGGAATCGAAAAGCTATGCCTAGAATATCACGCCTCATCAAGTGAGAGGAGGAATCCCGGGTTCCGACCTCCATCGAAGATCCATTGTCAGGGACTCCGTTTCATTTGCCAAAGTGTCAAAAAATCAGATGGGCTGGACATGTATTGCAATTTGGAGATGACTGCTGGACTAGAGCCGTTACCAACTAGATCCCACTGGACGTCAAAAGATCATGTGGCCGCCCACCCATAAGTTGGTCAGACTTCTTCATCAAGACCCTGAACAAATGGTTTGAGGCTCTTCATATTCCTGAAGCAAGCAGATGCCATTGAACTACACTGGCACGTGATAGGGTCAAATGGAAACGCTACTGGCACCTACTCAAGCAAATCAATGAATAATAGGATGTCAAGTGATCAATGCAGTAATCAATTATATGTAATAAAGAAACATATAATTTTAACTTTTATATAATCATATATGTATAAAATTAAAATGAACAACGTCACAGAGTGCTAAAAGGCTGTCTAGTCTAGAAAGATATTGCAAGAAATATCGTTCTAGGCTAGACCCTGACTACTTGTCCAGGGTCTCCTAGACAAGTGGTTCTCATTCACAACTATTTTTATAGACCTTTGATAGATCATCACAAGACATGAATACAGAATGGAATGAACTTTCCTAAATTATATAGGGGTTAGTAACAAAAAGCAGCATTAAAGAAATAATTTTTCTCTTCACCCTTCCTCTGACCTTTCTTTCATATGAAAAACCTTTTATTATTTTATTGGTAAAAAAGAATATACCTCTATAATATTAGTCCCCAATACTTGAGATGGACATAAAATTCTAAAAAAACTTAAGTAAATTCCAATAATTCTTTTCCAAAAAACCAAGGATAGAAGTGCTGAGACTCTCCATCCCTGGTTTCCCAACCTCTACAAGTGTGATCTCTGAGCACAGGACAAGAATAATTCCTGGGCTTTGCTCAAAATTCATCCAATAATAAATAAATATTAAGTATGTGTTTTAATACATGTACACCAATTTGCTGGAATTTCTAATTAATGGGTGTCAACTTACAGTTGCTTAAAATATTTGCTAAGAACTATATATATGTTTTCTAACATTAGGAGAAAATACACATTTTGTTGAGTTCTTTTAAGTAGCTCATAATTAAGTTACAAGAAATTAAAAATTTTTAATTGTTCGTAATATTGATATGGATTTATTTTGGTAATTTAAAAAGAAATATTAGAAATAATTTATATTTGATATTTCAATCTCTAATATTTATATATAATTTAATTTTAAATTAAATTTAATTTTAAATTAATTTTCAAAATGGACATAAAATACTAAATATGTTTTCAAGAGCATCAGAGAAATAGCCAAAAGGACAAAGAACCTCTGGCTCCAGGCACATACCTGCGATTCCACCTTTCTCCCTGCATTAACATATGCCTCAGAGACCTGGGCCCTACGAGAATGCTATTCAGGTCTCCCAAAGAGGAATGGAAAGAGCTACGCTTAGAATATCTTGCCTCACTCATGTGAGAGAAGGAATCCGGAGTTCCAACCTCCATTGAAGATCCAGATTTAGGGAGGCTGTCTCATTTGCCAAGGCATCGAAAATCAGATGGGCTGGAGAAGTAATGCAACTTGGAGACAACCGCTGGACTTGAGCCATTTGACTGGATCCCACAGGACGTCAAAAGATCACTTGGAGCCCACCTACAAGATGATCAGACTTCTTCATCAAGACCCTGAATGAATAGTTTGATTATCTTCATTTTCCTGAAGCAAGCAAATGCCATTGGGCTACACTGGCACGTGATAGGGTGAAATGGAAACATTACTGGTGCCAGCTCCAGCAATTTGAAGAATAACGGGATGTCAAGTGATCAAGTGATCAAGTGATGTTTTAATTAAATTTTAGGAAAATATGCTAAATAATACTTGTTCCAGTCTAGAATATTAATTAACAATCGATCATATACCCGAGGAATAATAAAATCCCATTATGAGGTTATTATCTCATCCCCTCTGGAAAGCATGAGTGATCTAGTCAATTTTCTATTTGTGCTTCTTATATAAGCAGTATGCTTATATGTTGTATGCTACCTGCACGGCAGAGCCTGGCAAGCTACCCGTGTCGTATTTGATATGCCAGATACTAGTAACAATTATAAACCTCATTCCCATGACCTGATGGAATGGTTTGAGGCTCTTTATGTTCCTGGAGCAAGCAGGTGCCCTTGGACTCTACTTGCATGAGACAGGTCATATGGAGATGTTGCTGGTGCCCGCTCAAGCAAATCGACGATGAATGGGAAGACAGTGATATAAGCAGTCTAAGATGATATCCTGGAAAATTCATCAGTTATGTAAGTCTGGCTAATGCATATAATGCTTTGTGAACCCAGGAATCTCCAAAGAACACTAAGCACAACTTCTTCATATCAGATGTCATTGAGAAAATGTTGTGTGATGCGATAGTGCAATGGCCAGAGTGCACCACACTACCCTGGTAGCGTTAGAGAAAAAGACCTATGCAGGGTCACATGGTAAGACTTGACAGTGTCTCACACATTCCAGGTATGTGCTCAACTAACTTTGAGAATCATCCCATTTTTCCAATATTTTATAACTCTTTACTTCAAAATTTCCTGTTATACTGAAGATCAGTTCTGACATGCATAACACTTGTGTTATGTGTACAATTTTTCTTATCAAAGTTGCAACAAGAGAATATGCAAATTATAGTGATAAAGGAAAACTGCTTTACAAATAATATAACTGAATCATTTTCTTTTATCTTCAGATCAAAGAAAACTGTTCATTTCTGTGAAAATGCTTATGTAATGCCATTTAAGAATCAGAAAACTGATTACCAACTGGTTATCAACTGGTTACCAACTTGATCAATGATCACTTGACAACCCGTTATTCATTGATTTCCTCGAGCGGCACCAGTAACATTTCCATTTGACCCTATCAAGTGCCAGTGTAGCAAAATGGCATCTGGTTGCTTCAGGAATACGAAGAGCCTCAAACCATTTGTTCAGGGTCTTGATCAAGAAGTCTGACCATCTCATAGGACATGTGATATTTTGACATCCTGTGGGGTCCAGTCCCAAAAGGCTCTAGTCCAGTGGTTATCTCCAAATCGCATTACATGTCCAGCCCATCTGATTTTCAATGCCTTGGCAAAGGAGGCAGCGTCCCTGATTCTGGAACAGCGACGGAGGTAAGAGCTCCGTATTCCTTCTTTCACTTGAGTGAGGCATGATATTCCAAGCATAGCTCTTTTTTTTTTTTGCTTTTTAGGTCACACCCAGCAATGCTCAGGGGTTTCTCCTGGCTCTGCACTCAGGAATTACTTGTGGTGGTGCTGGGGAACCATATGGGATGCCAGGGATCGAAACCAGGCCTGCATGGGCCGGCTGCTACAAGGCAAACGCCCCACCCGCTCGGCTATCACTCTCACCCCCAAGCATAGCTCTTTCGATTCCTCCTTGGGAGACCCGAATAGCATTCTCATCCTGCTTTCTAAAGGCCCAGGTTTCTGAAGCGTATGTTAGTGCAGGGAGAATGGTGGTGTTGAAGAGATGTGCCTCTAGCCAGAGGTTCTTTGTCTTTTTTAGATATTTCTTTGATGTTTTTGAAGGCATTCCATGCCGCTCTCTTCCTCCTGTTCAGCTCAGGTTTTAGTTCTTTCATCATGTTGACTTCTTGACCTAGATACAAATAACTGCTACATTCAGAGATGTTTGTTCAGTTGAGAGTGAATGGGGCCTCTGGAATCAGATCATTTCTCATGAACATAGTTTTGCTGAGATTCAGCTGTAGACCTAGCTTTCCACATTCTCAGTCAACGTCAGCCAGTATTTGTGCCGCTTGGCTAATGTTTGGTGTTATTAGAACAATGCCATCAGTGAAGCAGAGGTGGTGTAGTTGCCGGTTGTCTGTCTTCACTCCCTTTCCTTCCCATTCTAATTGTCGCAGGATGTTCTTGAGGGTGGTGCTGAAGAGTTTTGGTGAAATGGTATCACCCTGCCAAACCTCTCTTTTGACATCGATGATCACTTCTTTGTAGAATGGTGAGATCCTGGTGGTGAATCCATAATACAGCTCACAAAGGGTCTTGATGTATTGGGTTTGAACGCCTTGTTTGGATGTGGCTTCGATGACCACTTCAGTCTCCACAGAATCAAAGGCTGAGAGTTTAAATCAATTAACAAGAGACAGAGTGGCATATTGAACTCCCTACAAACTTTAATGAGCTTGGTTACCATGTGGATATGGTTGACTGTGCTGAATCCTTTTCGGAAGCCAGCTTGCTCGCATGGCTGTCCTTCATCTAATGTTCTGCCAATCCTGTTCAGGATGACTCGAGTGAACAGCTTATAGATGACAGACGATAGTCAGATGGGGCGAGAGTTGCCAATGTTGTGATGTCTCCCTTCTTGAACAGTAGAACTGTCCTGCTGGTTTTCCATTGGGAGGGCACCTTGCATTCACACAAGTAGCTTGTGAAGAGCCGAGCCAGTGTATTGATGAGTACTGAAAGCAGTATCTTCAAGTGTTAAGGGTCTGATTTTGTCTGGGCCTGGTGCTGTTCCCTTCTTTACCGATGAAATGGCATGTTGGATTTCAGAAGGGAGAGTGTTGGGAACGACATATCCATCCTGTGAAATTTGGTATATGGACAGGTGGACGTGGCTGTCAAAGAGATCTGAGTAGAATTCATAGATAACCTTCTTTGCCTTTCTGGAAGATGTGATTGATCCATCAGGATGTTGGAGGGCAGTCATCTTGGTCTTATAGTTGGCAAAGGACAGGCGGGCATTGCAAATGCTTTTTCCAGCTTCTGCTGCATCTTCCAGTAATTCTACTCTTCTCTCTTTGAGGTCTTCCTTTATCCCTTCTCTTCACTGCTTTGCAAACTTGGATGTTAGCATTTGGTAGCCTGATCCTCGCACCTTGCCACGTTGGTGAATGAGCTGAAATTTTTTGAAGACAGGCATCCTTTTGTGACTTATTCTTTCTCGGCATTCTTCACACAATCATGGATGTGCTGAACCAGTCGGTTGTATAGTTTATCGATGTCACCAATGATGGTACCTTCCCATGTTGCCTCTGTGGTGCCAAAGAGTTCCCAGTTGGTGGTCATTCTGGCAGTTCTCTTCTTAAACTTTGCAGCCTTTTCTCCCGTTGCGTGAAATAGAATTTTGCACGAAGAGGATGGTGGTTCGAACCTGTTTGGAATTTTGGTCCGACAGCAACATCAGTTAGGCAAAACCGTTGATTTTGATGATGTGGTCAATTTCATTGTGGAAATATCCATGAGGGAATTCTCATGTCCAACGTTTCGATTCAGCCTTATATAACTGTGAGTTCCCATGAATGAATGGTCTTGGTGGACATGATGAACTCAGATAATCTTTCTCCCTGTTCATTCATATCTAGGCCATGGGGTCCCGATGAGGATTTCTTCCATTAAGGGAAAAATATCAGCAGAATCAGCTTGTTATTTTTCTTTGTCTAAAGGTCCATGGGTAGGCCTACAGTACTAAAGTGTTCAATTAGTTGTCCAGAAAAATTCAGTATCTGATAAAATATTGGCATCATAGATAACTTACTTCCACAATTATCTGCAATTCATTATATTATTTAATACATAATACATATCATGTGAAAAACAGTTTTTCAAATGGTACAACTACATATTATAGACTTCCCATGATTATGGATTCCTGAGTATTTAAGAAGTGTACTAGAACCTGATATGCACTTTAGGTGCAACTGTTATGCCATCAGTGAAATGAAGGCATAATTATAACCTTAAGCGCACAGAGAGCTGTTCTTAGATTAATGAGTCAAGTACAAATTGTCAGCAGCTCTTAAACGGACATTGAAAGAGAGGTTACTAATGCAAGAAATCCAATACCCTTTATTGCTTGGAGTCTAAACAAGTTTAGCTTGCTTACTTTAGTGAAAAACTTTCTGCTTTGATTTCTGTATACAAAATACATCCTCATTTTGGAAAATAGTTATTATTGAAATTGTTTTAATAATGTCATCTGTCTTCGTTTTACTTTGAAAACTTAAATCTATATTCAATTACACATGATATTTTTCAATGTTTAATGGTGTCATTAACTGTTTCCCATTAGTCAACCACTTGAAAATGAATATAAATCTTTTTATATTAGGTCTGTATTCATCTCATCATCTTGAAATAAACTTTAAAAAGTTGGCAGTTATTCTCTTCCTTTTTTCAAGAAACTAATAGGTTAAAAATAAAATATTAATACAAATATAATTATCTAAAATTTTAACTTAAGGTTTTAAGTTTTTTCTACATGCTATTAAATGTTACAGTCTGAAACCATATTCTATTTAATTATATATTCTGAAAACAAAATTTTACAATTAATAATTTTATGCTACCTTTTTCTACTTTTCTATGGTATAACCTTGCTCTCATGCTACAGAACCTAAGAATCTCTCGCTCCAAGATATGTCCTTAAGATATCTTAGGTATCCTTAAAATACAATGTATTTTCATGCACCTATTTTATGTTAAGTGTAAAATTATATTATTTATATATCTTTATGCATATCTTTGTGTACATTTTATAGAACATATACACATGCATCTATATGGGAAAACATATAACTTTTAATCACTTCAAGAGATAAGTCTTGTGTGATATGGTTTCTTTCAACCTTTCCAATTTCTTTTGTTCTTTGATCAAGAGGAGGGATTGTGGTTACACCTGTATTGTGCAAGGATTAGTCCTGACCCTATTTTCAGCAATCAATCCTGCTGATGTTAGGAAGACAATATCTGAAGCTGTGGACAAAACCTAGTCTGGCTGCAAGCAAGGTAAGTGCCTTCTATTCTCTTCTACTTATTTTTTATGAGTACACCATAATGATTTAATAATTGAATTAAATTATAATTCAATTATTTAACAATTGTGTTACTTTTTTTAAGGTTTCATACATAAATGTAGTCACACAGGGATTAGAAATTTAACATATGACTTTGGGGAGAGTTTTGTACCCTCACCTTGTTGTGGATATTTTACTAAATAAAATTACATATTTTAAAGAGCATGAGCTCAGAGGGTCTGAAACACATGTTCTGCATAAAGGATACCTGGGTTTGATCTCTGCCATAGATGAATCCCAGATAATTGGAAGGAGTGACCCCCCAAGCAGAAAGCTGAGAGTAGACCTTGAGCACAATAGGACATAATATCAAAATGATTTTTAAAAATTAGTTTGCTTTATTATTTTATTGAACTGAGGAAACATTGGTTTACAAAACAACATGTTTAAAGGGTACAATTTCAGACATTTTTAAATACATGCAACCATGTCACACACACCATCAAATAACCATATCCCTTCACCATATCACTAGTTCTTGTTCACTATTTGAAGTGGCTTTTATTCAAACTTCAGTTACCTAAGTATAAGGCAGAGTTCAATTGTTTACTGTCTTTGACTTTACATGTTTCCTTGCTTTGTTTCTTTATAAGCCACTTAAGATTGACATTATCTGTATCTATCTTTCTCTTCTAATTTATTTTTGGTTAACATGTTCCCTTCAGGTCCATCATACAAGGGAAGTAGTATGACTTTTATGCACACACACATACACAAGCATATACACAGACACACATATACTTACGCATATATATACCTATGTCATAAATCAAACATTTTTAGCATTTCTATGACTTTATTAGCATATTTATCCCCAGTATTCTATCCTGAAGAATATTCCATGTGAGTTAGGAAAAAATGTGTTGAGCTCTTTGGGCTTGGGGAATGAGGTTAATGACTATTAACCCCAAATCTGGTAACTCTTTGTTATCCTCTTATTGATTTTCTTTCTGATCAATCTGTCGGATAGCGTAAGTGGGATGTAAAAGTCTCCTATTAGTTACTAGTTACTGTATTTCTGTGGATGAGTCTTTCAGGACAATATTGTTTTCTATATTTTTGGATCCCTTCATTTGCTGTATAAATGGTATTGAATTTTCAGTATTCCAGTTGTATAAATCCATTAATCATATAATAATTATCTTTGCAGTTTATTTTCTCTATTTGTTTGAAATCATTTTTGCTTGATATGTGTATTATTGTTATTACTTTTTTTAACCTACCGTTAAAGCAATCTGTGTGATTTGTTTCTAACCTTTCACTTTGAACTCAAACTTGTCTTATTAATAGTTAAGGTATCTCCTATAAAAGCAGAAGGCTGTGTTCTATTCCTCTCTCACCTGGCCGTTCTATACCTTTGATTGATGAGTTCAGTACACTTATGTTTAGTAAAATTATAGACAGAAATCATTCATTGCCAGGCTGTCTATTTTTCATCTTTTGAAGTTTATCTTTTTTTCTTACCTTTCATTTTCGCTCCTCTAGTTTGCTACCTGCTTTTTGTGTATTGATCTGGTGGCATTTCTCTCTCCTTTGTCTCATCTAGGTTTTCCACTTTGTTACCATCATGCTACGCCTAGAATTTTAAGTTTCCATTCACTTCTCATCTCTCCTCCCAAGTTTCATTGCTAGACTTATATTTTATTGCTAGTCTAGATTTAAAATAATGTTAATGTAATGTTCCATATACACAGTGAACTAAAACCACCATCACTACTTTCCTCAGTCCCCACTAATAGGGAAACTGAGTTTATTAAGTCAATTCATAGGTTCTATGGGTTTTGGCCATTTTTTCCATTTTAAGTTGCCTCATAGCCTACAAATGAGATAAAGCAGTCTATAATTCCAATTTTCACTTGAAGTGAATGCTAATTGCATTCTTATAGGCAACTCCCCTAATTTTTTCTCCCATTTTTCCACATTATGTTCCTTTTTTTTTTTGTTTGCACTTTTTGTATCTTACTAGTTTTGGTGAAGGTTCTTCTTACAGAATGAAAAATGTAGACACACAATTTTGGTCAGAGCTTTCTTATTCAGCATATGAATATGCGGTATCTCTTGTTTCTTTCTGATATAATTTATTTGGAAAAAATCTGCTCATAACCCAATTTGGGGGAAGGTGTTAAGCCATACCCAGCTATGCTTAGGAATTGCTCTTTGCTCCTTATTTAGTGATCATACCTGGAAGAGTTCAGGGACTATGTGGTATGTTGGGGTCACGCATGGTTACTTTCATGCAAAGCAAGTGCTATACTCACTGTAATATTTCTTCAGCACCAACTGCTGATAATGTTATGGGGATTTTCTTGTGACTTTAATACGAGTGCCCTGACGAATATCCCTTTTTCCTTAAGTTTCAACATTATAATTATAATGTTTTTCAGTGTATTCCTCGTTTTGATTTGTTTCATATTGCTTGATGTTTGAAGATTTGTATGTAGCCCTTCCTCAATTTTGAAAGTGAACCATTTCCTCCCTTCATTATATGAAGTGTGACCCTTTCTTTTCGTTTTCTTTATTAAAACACCATGGTTTACAAATTTTCTCACAGGACAGTTGTTGCAAGCATTCATTGTTCAACACAATTCCCACCACTAGTGTGGGAACACCATTCCCACTCTACTGCCTCCAAAGGGCTCCGCCACCCTCCCACTCCCGATCCCACACCAGTTCCCCAAGCCAGCTGCAACCACATCGATCACTGCGTGTATATATGTAAAAGCAAAGGCAAGGCCTGACCCTAGACTGGGCTGTCACGTTAACCTGGCTTGCGGCCATGAAGTGCCACAGGAAGGAGCTATAGCAGCTGTGATTCATTCCCTCCGGAGTTGCTGATCAGTCCCGGTACATGGTCTGTTGTAAATGGCATCTGCCTGTCCCTTTCTTTTTTAGCAACCCTTGTCCTGAAAATGTTGTTCTTCTTAATGCTGTTTCATACAGATCTGTGTAATATTCACTTTTTTTCTATTTTTTTTCATGGCATTTAAAATGTTCATTAACTTATTTTTTGAATTCTGATGTGATGTTTGGTTTTCCCCCATTCTTCTGTTAAGTCCATTTTTTTTTTTAAATTTGAGGGCTTAACAAGCAGTGCTCAAGGGATCCAGGGTCCAGTTCCAGGGGATGCCACATGACTGGGGATGTGGGTCCAAGGGTTCAGTGCCTGGGCCCTTTGATGTGAGGCTGCAGAGGTCTGTAAGGCTCTGCCAGAGAGAAATTCGGGAACCATCTGGTGCTGAGAAGTAAACTTGGTGCCTTCCTCGAGTGAATCTTGTGTTTGAACACTCGCCCTGGCCCAGCATTTGATTGCATTTTTTTGGCCAGTTACTTTATTCTTTAATTCTATTACATTTATATGGGCGGTTCTCCTTTTTCTTTCACATAGTCTTTGTTTTTGACATTTTATTAACATTGACTTTCTTTTTTTTAAAGTCGGAATAATTATGATTATTGTGTGTAAGTCTTTGTCAGTATTTGTCTAGTTCGGAAACATTAAAAGCTATCCCAGTGATATTTTATTTGAATCAGTTGGTGCAGTTGAGTTCTTGTTTCCTCGTGATTGGAACAGGAAACAGGCGGGGATGGGAAGGGCTTTGCTTTTGTGAATGACTGACAAAGTCTCTGGTATCATGGTGAGTGTCTAGAGGCCTTTGGAGACTTCAAGCACCTAAATCTAAATTCAGTAGGTCTACACAATAGTCTTTCAGCGCCTGGTGCTGACTGTGTCACCTCGTTCAAATAACCATAGGCAATGGGAGGAATGGTTTGCTTTTAACAAGTTGCTGACAGCTAGTAAACCGGTGCTGTCGCACAAACTTTGTAACCACTGGAGAACTGGAAGAGAGCAGTCTGACTGACTATCAAGGAAAATGGCATGCCGTGGATACACACCAAAAGCTGTGTAAGTGAGAACTGGTAGGGTGTTGTTTGGCATGTTCACCACAAACAGGTCCTTTTGATACTTATCTCTCAGTTCTAACTAGACAAAAAATTCTTTATTAGAGATATGTGGAAATCCATCTGGGTGCTTTGTTAGTATGGGTCAATTAGTGTGGAGAATGGGTTCCAATACAACTCTATAGGTACTATCAGCAACGCTTATGCAATATTGTGAAAGATCACCTAGAAAGCACCTTTCAGCAACTCCAATTACAATATATACTCTATCATTTCTGATCATCATTCTAGTGTTGTGAGTATAATAGCATATAATTGGAGTGTTTGATATTCAGAATAAATTCAGACATGTAATCAGGCTAAAGTTTTCTATTTCAAATATCGTGATTTCAGATCTTGCTTTGTAGAACACTGTTCTTTGCCAGAACTGTTCCTTACTTTTTGCTTTTTGGTACATGTTTTAGATTGATTTCTATATTGATTATTACCAATTTTGGTGTAGATTTTCTGTGATAATAGGAAAAGAGAAACACAGATTCTCCCTATTGGGCTATCTTGATATTTACACTCAAACAAATCCTTTGGATACGTTGACAACCCAGAAATTTAATATTTTTAGAGGATAGTCTAGATAAATCTTTAATTTGCTTGTCAGTGGTGTTGCATTTGTTATTATTGCTATCCATTACTTATATTCCTAAATAATAAATATTATGGGGTTTTGTTTGCTTTTTGTTTTGATAACACTCCTGGTCGTTCTTGGGGCTTAAGTCTGGATGTGTGATCAGGGATCACTCCTGTCAAGCTTGGGGGAACCATATGTATTGTGGGGAACCAACTTTGGTTAGCCACATGCAAGGCAGGCACCCTAAGCAATGTCTATTGCTCAGGCCCTAAATATTGTTTGTTTTCTTTTTCTTTTCCCTAATATATCCATAAACAAATTAAACAATAAAAGCTTATACATGTGTAAGTGTATTTTTTTCTTTCAAATTAAAATGACCTCCCTAGGGGAGGAATTTGTTGAAGAACATCACTATGATAGAACTGATTCTTGTGCAATTATGGCTTCCTTAAATGTGGGGACAATTTTATCAATTAGTCTATTGATGAAAGGACTGCATCTAATATTTATTAAAAATATTTTTTCATTAGATGTTGGAAGTGATGCAAGGAAAGTTATTCCTTTTAAAAATCACATTTAACTTTCAATAGCTCATTACTGACTAACTGCTGTTTCACTCCTTAAAATGACTATATTGAACAATTCAAATACAGGCATAAAGTACACAAATCAGTTTAATGATTTTTTGATAGGCTGACATTCCTTGAGAATTTTCAAGCTTCCCAGACACTGTTCTGAGGAAAGGTTTTCCAAGCAGTCTCAGGAGCCTTAAGGGATCTCTCCAGGTACTTCAGTCAATATGCGTGCCCATGGATGAGTTATTACTCAGGCCTGAAGGGTTACTACCTGAACAAATTACCACCTCAGTAGGATCCCAGGTAGTGACAGGGATTGAACTAGGGCCAACTTCATGTAAGCATGAGATATACTTAACCCTTATACTATTTCTCTAGGCCCTTGGTACATTTTTCAATAATATTTTGTTGCCTCATTTTAAAATTTCATGATTTAAGTAAATATTATTTCATATAATTTTGGTCTGTTTATATTTATTTTGATACCACATCTAATGGTGCTCAAGAATTACTCCTGACTCTGCTCAGGGATACTCCTAGCATGCTCTGAGGACCATATACAATGCCTTGAATCAAACTTCAGTAGACTTATGCAAAGCACACCCTACATGGTGTACTATTTCTCTACATTATATAATTTAGATTCTGCTTTCAAGTTTGCCTATTATGTTAGCTTTATACTTGTTCTTTCCAGGAAGTATATTTGTAATAAAGAGGGGGATGCCTAGACCCCACCTTTACTATAAAGAAAGAAAGAAATCAAGGGCTGAAGAAGAAAAAGAGAAAGGGAAATAATGGCACTTCAGTTATGTTGGTGATGTCTGGCAGTTTAGTTATATGTCCAAAACACAGACTGAACAACACTAAAAACATGAGCTCTCACCTGCAACTGCAGGGACTTTGCAATGTACCTGTCAAGGTGCCAGGCAGGTGTGAAGCTGGGGGAAGGGGCGGAGCTGTAGGAGGTTGCAGATGAGTTATAGGAACTTGGTGATGGGAACTTGACTGTGGTGGTGAGATTGGTGTTGAAATATCATATGCCCAAAACTCAACTATCAACAACTTTGTAAATCATGTTTTTAAACTAAAGAAATTATTAAAAATCTAAATACATTAAAAAAGTATTTTAAATTATTAAAAAAAATTCTGTTTTCATTATTGACAAAGGTTTGTTAATAATGAAAACATACACCAACATAACTGAAGTGCCAAATCTACATGTCTATGGCAAAAATGTAGTTTCAGGGGCCAGAGTGATAGCCCAGCAGGTAGGGCGTTTGCCTTGCACACAGCTGACCCAGGTTCGATCCGGGCATCCCATATGGTCCCCAAGGACTGCCAGGAGTAATTCCTGAGTGCAAAGCCAGGAGTAATCCCTGAACATCACCGGGTGTGACCCAAAAAGCAAAAAAAAAATGTAGTTTCAAATAGTGGTTTTGTTATATTGGCATAGACATCTAGCTTTGAAAGTTCTAGATCATATGAAAGTCTCAATTCTTAGACTTATTAAAAGTATTTACAGTGATTGCCAAACAGGTTGAACTGAATAAGATTTCCTCCAACAGTGGAATTTTTTCCAACATTGGCTATGATCTCCACATTTTAAATACAAGAGAAAAAGTTATATGGATACATAAAAATTAGTACATATATATTTTATGTACCTGTGAAAACTCATAAATATATGTAAATATTTATATAATTATTTAGATGTGCAAAATATCAAATTCTTTCCATTGTAAACGTGTGAAAGATAACAAATACTTCACAACATCTATCTCTAAATAGAATGATCATTATTGTTGTTAAGGGAATACTTACGAATAAATTAGTCATCTCAAATGATGACTTGCTAAACCCCTATATTATTTAATAAATAGGACTTAATATTATGTTTTAAAAGATATATTCAAATTAGTCTTATTTCAATAAAATTGTTTTTTTTTTAAATCATACAGCTGTGATTAAGACTTACTTCTTCCTCTGTGCTCAGGAATCAGTTCTTATAGACTCAGGATACTGTATGTAGAAATAAAACCCAGGTCAGCCATTTCAAGGAACATAGCAATTTTACTAACTCTCCAGCCCCTCAAGAAAATCAGCGCAGGAATAATCATTTTTATTTACTAAATGAAAGGTTTATTTTTATTTTTATTCGTTTTTGCAACAACACACAGAGTTTATTCCAGCTAACTGGGGCCGATCGCTTTGCTGAGAGATGCAGGTTCTAGTGAGAACATTTGACCCCAGGGTAAAAGCAAGCAGGTATTATATAGGCCTTCCAAGGCCATTACATGACTCACAGCCCGCGCAAATCCATACGGCCAATAAACTTAAAGAAGAGCATATTTCAACATATGCTTTCAAACACATCCTAAAAAAGTCATACAAACTTAAAGGCAAGAGAAGTGGTATGTCCTGTTCCAGTTATGTCCTTAATCAACCCTGAAGACATCCTGCCCATAGCCTGGTGGTGAATGTATACTGTCCAGATGACCAGGATAGATATGCAGGTATGTGTGGTGAATGCCATGTTTGTCAAGGCCCCAGGGCTTACATAGTTGGGGCCCTATCAGGGCCGAACAAGCTGAGTTTTTGCTCAAGGTCACAGTTGCCTGTGACACAGATTCAGAGCCAGACCTGACTCCGAGCTCTATGCCGGTGGGTCTCCAAGCAAGACCCACATCACTCTGAAATGGTTAGAAGTGCAAATTTTGAGACACCATCCACCAAGACCCACTGAATAAGAAACTCTGAGTCCAACGATTTTCACAAGACATAAAGGGGATTCAATCCACAGTGAAGTTGAAAAATCTAACATTGCACCTTGTCTTCCTGTCTTTCACTTCCTATGCACTTAAAAGCAATGTAGCCTGAAATGTCACTTCCTGATGAGGTGACCGTGGTCAAACGGTTGTCTTTGAATATTTCTGTAATCACTAGCAAAGTGGGAACAATCATTTGTTCTTAGGATAACCACTGGGAATAAGTGAGTTGATGTAGGTGCAGCAATTAGCCTGACACCTGGCAAGAAGCAGGCACAGGTCATCATCACCCCTATTTTTATGAGATCATTTTATACAGAATCACGAAGAGTTAAAAAATAAGTCATTGGGTTGAGTGCTTTCAATAACAAAGAATCATCAAAAATCAGTGAATTGGATATTAACCCCTTATAAGAGGGGTATTGGGTGAATATTCTTTCCCATTCTGTGGACTGCTTTTGTATCTTAGTCACTGTTTCTTTTGAAGTGCAGAAGCTTTTTTAGTTTCATGTAGTCCCATATGTTTATCTTTTCTTCTAGTTGCTTTGTTAGTGATGTTTCACCTTTGAAGATGCCTTTAGCTTCAATGTCGTGGAGGATTTTTCCTATATTTTCTTCAATGTACTTTATGGATTCAAGTCTGATATTGAGATCTTTAATCCATTTTGATCTGATTTTTGTGCATGGTGTTAGACACAGGTCCAAATTAATTTTTTACATGTTGCTGCCCAGTTTTCCCAACACCACTTGTTGAAGAGGCTTTCCTTACTCCATTTTAGACTCATTGCACCTTTATCAAAGATTAAATGATCATGTGTTTGAGGTTGGGTGTCAGGATACTCAATTCTATTCCATAGGTCCACAGGTCTGTTTTTATTTCAATACCATGCTGTTTTAATTACTACTGCCTTGTAGTACAGTTTGAAGTTGGGAAAGGTGATGCCTCCCATCTTCTTTTTCCGCGGGATTGCTTTAGCTATCCTTGGGGGTTTATTGTTCCATACAAATTTCAGGAGCGTTTGGTCAATTTCTTTGAAGAATGTCATGGGTATCCTCATAGGGACTGCATTGAATCTGTACAGAGCTCTAGGGAGTATTACCATTTTGACAATGTTGATTCTCCCCATCCATGAACAGGGAACATGTTTCCATTTCCTTGTGTCCTCTTTTATCTCTTGGAGCAGTGTCTTGTAGTTTTCTTTGTACAGGTCCTTTACACACTTGGGTAAGTTGATTCCTAGGTATTTGATTTTCTGTGGCACAATTGTGAATGGAATAGTTTCCTTAATATCCTTTTTCTTCTCTTTCGTTATTTGTATATAGGAAAGCCACTGACTTTTGGGTGTTGATTTTGTATCCTGCCACTCTACTATATGCGTCTATTGTTTCTAGGAGTTTTTTGGTAGAGAGTTTAGGGTTCTCTAGGTATAATATCATGTCATCTGCAAATAATGATAGCTTGACTTCTTCCTTGCCTATCTGGATGCCCTTGATGTCCTTTTTCTTCTCTGATTGCTATGGCAAGTACTTCCAGTACTATATTGAATAAAAGAGGTGAGAGGAGGCAACCTTGTCTTGTCCCTGATCTCAGGGGGGAAGGCTTTCAACATTTCCCCCATTTAGAATGATGCTTGCTGTGGGCTTTTGGTAGATGATTGTAACTATCTTGAGGAAAGTCCCTTCAATACCCATTTTCTGGAGGCGTTTTAATCATGAACGGGTGCTGGATCTTGTCAAATGCTTTTTTCTGCGTCTATTGAAAGGATCATATGGTTTTTATTTTTCTTTTTATTGATATGATGTATTATGTTGATTGACTTGCCAATGTTGAACTATCCTTGCATTCCCGGGATGAATCCTAATTGGTCATGATGTATAATCTTCTTGATGAGTCTTTGGATTCTGTTTGCTAGTATTTTGTTGAAGACCTTAGCATCCGTGTTCATCAGGGAGATTGGTTTGTAGTTTTCTTTCTTTGTGTTGTCTCTCCCTGCTTTGGGTATCAGGGTGATATGTGCCTCGTAGAAGCTGTTTGGGAGTGTTTCTGTTTCTTCTATTTCCTGGAAGAGCTTGAAAAGGACTGGCAGTAGGTCCTCCTTAAAGGTTTGGTAGAGTTCACTAGGGAATCCGTCTGGACCTGGGCTTTTGTGTTTGGGCAGACTTTTAATTACTGTTTCTATTTCCTCGATGGTGATGGGTTTATTCAGGTATTGGAGGTCTTCTTGTTTCAGCCGTGGGAGGTTATAGGACTTCAGGAATTGATCCATTTCTTCTAGATTCTCATGTTTCCACGGCATACAGGCTCTCAAAGTAATCTCTGATGATCTTTTGGATTTCTGTAGTTTCTGTTGTGGGGAGAAGAAATGAACAGAAACTTCAGCAAGGAAGAAATTCGAATGGCCAAAAAACATATGAAAAAATGCTCATCATCACTAATCATCAGAGAGATGCAAATCAAAACAACAATGAGATACCACTTTACACCACAGAGACTGGCACATATTCAAAAGAGCAAGAACAACAAGTGCTGGCGTGGATGTGGGGAAAAGGGGACACTCATCCATTGTTGGTGGGAATGCCGGCTGGTACAGCCTTTCTGGAAAACAATATGGACTTTCCTCCAAAGACTAGAAATTGAACTCCCATTTGACCCAGCCATACCACTCCTGGGAATCTACTCAGGGAAACCAAAAATACGCAGCGGAAACACCATCCCTACTTTTATGTTCATAGCAGCATTATTCACAATAGCCAGAATCTGGAAGCAACCAGAGTGCCCGAAAATCGATGACTGGATAAAGAAGCTTTGGTACATCTACACAATGGAATACTATGCAGCTGTTAGGAAAAATGAAGTTATAAAATTTGCTTATAAATGGATGGACATGGAGAAGATTATGTTGAGCGAAATTAGCCAGAAGGAGAGAGACAGATACAGAATGACTGCATTTATTTGCATGGCATAAATATATATGTACATATTATGATACCAATACCCAAGGTCAAGTGAAGCATATATCGGGAGGTCTTGTCAAAGGTGGAAATTATCACAAACGTATGGGAGTCAGAGTTTAGGAAAGACTGAAAATGGAACAGGGTGCTAATAATAGTCGAGGGTACTAATGCCAACCTAGAACTGAGCATTAAATAGAGGCAAAAGGATTCACATGACAACCTTTTAATGTATGTTCTGTAATCCATAGTCTGGAAGGGAAGGAAAGGAGAAAGAGAGAGAAAGGCAAAGAAATAAAGAACCTGCCATGGAGCAGGGCTGGGGAATGGGGGAGGGAACCGGGGATGTTATTGGTGGGAGATGGGCACTGGTGGAGGGACGGGTGCTGAAACACTGTATGACCAAAACCCAAACATGAACTTTTTAATTGTATATCTTTTTATTTGTATATCTCACGGTGGTATAATAAAATACTTAAAAAAAATCAGTGACTTAAAAATGAATGCTTGAAACTATTTACGTTTAAATATCTGAAGAATACGCTCTTCCAGGATGCAAGCTCCTAAATTTGGAAATTTAGGCTCTTTTGCCTAAAATCTGAGTGTTAATTATAGTATTGATATTCCTCTAGCATTGCGTCTCTATTTTAAATGTAGGCTATTTTCTGTACTCTCTCATAGTTAACCTAGTTCTGGAGAAATGAAAATAATTTGGAAAAAATCTTGAATAATTTTACAATTTTAAGTAAAATTTATTGTTAACCAAGAAGTAAAAGACAGATAGGATTTGTTTCCATTTTTCAGAATAAAAATTTTGGTTGACTTAAGGAAATAAGCCATAAACTATCCTAGAAAATACTTTTAGGACAAATAAAAGCCATACATTTCTATCATAAAGCCAGTAAGGGTCTCTTTATCCCTTTTTATTTAAAAATGAGTCCTTTTAAATTGCCTTAGAAGAACAATGTCGTCTCCATAATGTTTATACATTCCTGGACTCTCACAATTTCATGGCTACTGCTGATTTTGATCTCCAGTTTTGCTAACTTAATTGAATTTAGGAAATGCAATATTTCATTTGCGCTGCCTGCTTATACTTAGTGAGATACAAGCTTTTATTTAATTTCCTTACCAACAAACCACTTGTGTGCTATTACTTTGTGTTAGACATTTTAGATTTTTTTTGAAAATAAATTTAAATACTGTAATAAATTTTTCATCCTCCTAGAGCTGTAAAACTGAAGTTGATGCCCAACTTCAGTTTTATAGCTCTGCAATCCCTCAACACACAAACATATCACTTAGTGACCGCAATACTTGTACATATTTGTACTATGAAGCATTTTCCCATTTTAAAAATCGTAGTCTCCTTTTAAAAAATATTTTTAAAAAATGCTTCTCATTGGATTATGGCTCACATTGTTTCTTTTTTTTTTTTTTGCATGGGGCCAGGTTAGGGGGTAAGCTCTCGATGCTTATTAACTCTTTCTGGCTCAGGGATCATTCCTGACAGTTCCAGGAAACAGTTTGGGCATATATAAGAAAGGAGGCTTTTATAGTTTTCTATGTACAGGTCCTTTATACTCTTCATTAAACTGATTCCTAGGTAATTGATTTTCTTTGGCACAATTGTGAATGGGATCGTTTCCTTAATATCCCTTTCTTTTCTTTCGCTATTTGTATATAGGAAAGCCACTAACTTTTGGGTGTTGATTTTGTAACCTGCCACTCTACTATACGTATCTATTGTTTCTAGGAGCTTTTTGGTAGAGACTGTAGGGTTCTGTAGGTATAATATCACGTCATCTGCAAATAGTGATAGCTTGCCTTTCTTGCCTATCTGTATGCCTTTAATGTCCTTTTCTTCTCTGATTGCTATAGCAAGTACATCCAGTACTATATTAAATAGAAGTCGTGAGAGTGTGCAACCTTGACTTGTCCCAGATCTTAGGGGGAAGGCTTTCAGTTTTTCTCCATTAATAATGATACTCACTGTGGGAATTTGGGAGATGGCTTTGAATATATTGAGGAAGGTACCTTCAATCCCATTTTTGGAGGTTTTTTTTTATCATGAACAGATGTTTGATCTTGTCAAATGCTTTCTCTGCATATATTGATATGATCATATGGTTTTTATTTTTCTCTTATTGATATGATGTATTATGTTGATTTACTTACAAATTTTGAAACATTCTTGCATTTCCAGGTGAATCTTACTTGGTCATGATGTATAATCTTTTTGATCAGTCTTTGAATTCTGTTTGCTAGTATTTTGCTGAAGATCTTAGCATCTGAGTTCATCAGGGAGTTTGGTCTGTAATTTTTTGTGTTGTCCCTGCCTGTTTTGGGTATCAGGGTGATATTTGCCTCGTAGAAGCTGTTTCGGAGTGTTTCTGTTTTTTCTATTTCCTGGAAGAGCTTGAAAAGGACTGGCAGTAGGTCCTCATTAAAGGTTTGGAAGAATTCACTAGTGAATCCATCTGGACCTGGGCTTTTGTGTTTGGGCAGACTTTTTAATTACTGTTTCAATTTCCTCAATGGTCGTAAGCTTCTTCTGGTATTGCAGGTCTTGTTTCAGCCAGGGGAGGTTATAGGACTTCAGGAATTTATCCATTTCTTCCAGGTTCACATACTTTGTGGCATACAGGCTCTCAAAGTAATCTCTGATGATCTTTTGGATTTCTGTGGTTTCTGTTATTATGTCCCCTTTTTCATTTTTGATTCTATTTATTTGGGTTCTCTCTTTCCTTTTCCTTGTGAGTCTTGCAAGTGGTGTGTTGATCTTGTTTATTTTTTTCTAAGACCTAGTCTTAGTTTCATTAATCTTTTGGATTGTTTTCTGGGTTTTCAGCTCATTGATTTTTTCTCTAAGTTTTATTATTTCCTTCTTTCTTCCAGTTGGGCTCCTTTTTGTTGGTCTTTTTTATAATATTTTGAGCTGTGAAGTCAGGTTATTTATGTGGACGTTTCTTTTCCCCCTAATGAATGCTTGCAGAGTTCTTAACACTACTTTTGCTGTGTCCCACAAGTTCTGATAGTTGGTGTCTTCATTTTCATTTGTTTTCAGCTATCTTTGGATTTCCTGATTGATTTCTTCTATGACCCACTGCTTGTTCAGCAGTGATCTGTTCAGTTTCCAGGTGTTTGGTTTTACTCCGTTTCTGTGTGTGGTCAATTTCCATTTTCAGTGCATCATGGTCTGTGAAAATAGTTAACATCATTTCTATCCTCTTTATTTTATTGAAGTATGCTTTGTGGCTCAGCATGTGGTCTTTCTTGGAGAATATTCCATGGGCACTGGAGAAAAATGTGTATTCAGCTTTTTTATGAATTGGTATAATGAGACTAACATCATAGGAATTAAGACAAAGTAAATAGTTGGGAAAGGGCCACATAGAAACAGGGACAAAACTTTGCAATTCTTTACTATTGTATCAATAATACTAAAATCCAGTCATATATATGCATACATATGTATGCATATATATTTAGTACATATGTTCAATGTATATATTCAATGTATATATATTCAAGGTTTAGTATATATATTCAATGTTCTTTAAGAGAACATTGAAGTAGTGACTAAACAATTAAAACCCTTCTCTGTACTTATATTTACAACTTTTAAAGATTGGTAACAGTCAACATTTTAAAATATCTTATAGATTTAAATAATACATTATATTCTGTGAAACATAAATAATTGAGAGGTAAAAGTAAAGAAATGATTGTTTCAAACACATTTTTCTGTTTATTAGCATTTTTTGGATCACTACCAGAGCAGCTTAGAGTTTGCTCCAGGCTCCGTGCACAGGGATCACTCTTGCCAGGACTCAGGGAACTATATGCGGTGCCTGGAATCAAATCGAGGTCTGTTGAATGCAAAGTAAGTGCCTGCCTGCCTACTGGCCTTCAGTTTCTCATGTTACATTTTTTATATTACTTTTTCAACTTTGTTCTATATGCTATTTTAAAATACCTGTGTCTCTATTTTATTACATTGTAAAATTATAACTTAAGCACTATCAGTCCTATCTTTTCATTTTCCAGTCTCCAGAATAATTTATCACTGAGTATTTTTATCACAGCATTTTATAATATATATTCCACATAGAAATGACATTGTAGTTTAACTAAGGCCCATCTTGCGTAGCTGAGGAGTGCGATGTTTTATGTTCATTCATGTTGTTACAGATGCCATGGTGTCATCTTCTCTCTTCCTGTTGGATATTCTTTGTATATATAAGCCATGTATTTTTTAAGTTTACCGATTAGTGTCATTTGAATTATTTTGCGATGAATATAATGAACAATTCTGTGAAAATGACAATGCATATATTTTGCTTACTATCTGTGTTTTTTCTAGTATAGTTTGAGAAACAGAATTGCTGGTTAGTATGCTTGTTTGATAAATATATTTTCTTCATTATTAAATAATTGGGATTCAAACTTAGATAACTCCAATTTTCATGCATATGTTATTACATTGAAGTAGGGATTTTATTGTAACATTTTTAGGGATATAAATTCATAAGTATTTTATTTTTAACATAAAGGCATATTAAAATTGATTAAAAATCATTTAAATATAGAGGGAGATGGCTCAGATAACAGGAGCACATTTTTGCATATGAGAGGCCTGAGTTTAATTCTTGATACTTATATGATTGCCCTGGGCACTGCCTGGAGTGACCTCTCTGTATCTTGGCCTGAGTAGTGCCTGAATCCCAGGAGGTGTGATCTCAAAAACAAAAGTTATATTTAATTAAAAATTGTAATAGCATGTAGAAGACTCTATTTACTAAAGACTATCAGCCAAGTGCAAAAATATTGCTAGAAATATGAGACTACTTCAGTAGTATACCAATAAGTTCAAGAATAATTCATTATATGGAAGACTGCCAATACACATGCAAAGTACGGTAGATATACTTTGCAGAAAACACATATTCTGATGTGAAAAAAAATTAGAACTGTCTGTATTGATTTATTTCTGGCTTCCATGTTCATCACATTTTAATTTCTCCTTACTGTCAAAAACTTAATTTAGGTGTTCCCAGGAAGATTCATTATAACTTAGGTTCATTTAAATTTTTTTTAGTTTTGAAACTACCCAGCTCACTTTACTTTGCTTTCTCTAAAGTTATTTATGAAGCTTCGCTTTAAATTCCTATTTAAATATTTACTTTCATATTAAATATATAAATGAAAAAGGCTATCAAATAATTCATCAGTATTATTCTGTTTTATAAAATATAAATTGTAACTTTAATTTTAAGGAATTCCCTCTCTACTATTATCTGAGAAAACAAATATTCTATTGACTTTTGATTTAAAAAGACAATATATTCCACTCAATTGTGTTCCTAGTAATGAGTGCATTCAGCCTTGTTCAAATCTTTTTTTAATGTAACATATATTTATATTTTATTTTATTTTATTTTATTTTTTAAGTATTTTATTATACCACCGTGAGATATACAAATAAAAAGATATACAATTAAAAAGTTCATATTTGGGTTTTGGTCATACAGTGTTCCATCACCCATCCCTCCACCAGTGCCCATCTCCCACCACCAACATCCCCGGTTCCCTCCCCTTCCCCAGCCCACCTCCATGGCAGGTTCTTTATTTCTTTCCCTTTCTCTCTCTTTCTCTTTTCCTTCCCTTCCAGACTATGGATTACAGAACATACATTAAAAGGTTGTCATGTGTATCCTTTTGCCTCTATTTAATGCTCAGTTCTAGGTTGGCATTAGTACCCTCGACAATTATTAGCACACTGTTCCATTCTATGTCTTACCTAACCTCTGACTCCCACATGTTTGTGATAATTTCCACCTTTGACAAGACCTCCTGATATATGTTTCACTTGACCTTGGATATTGGTATCATAAAATGTACATATATATTTATGACATGCAAATAAAATGGGGAGAAGAAATGAACAGAAACTTCAGCAAGGAAGAAATTCGAATGGCCAAGAAACATATGAAAAAATGCTCATCATCACTAATCATCAGAGAGATGCAAATCAAAACAACAATGAGATACCACTTTACACCACAGAGACTGGCACATATTCAAAAGAGCAAGAACAACAAGTGCTGGCGTGGATGTGGGGAAAAAGGGGACACTCATCCATTGTTGATAGGAATGCCGGCTGGTACAGCCTTTCTGGAAAACAATATGGACTTTCCTCCAAAGACTAGAAATTGAACTCCCATTTGACCCAGCCATACCACTCCTGGGAATCTACTCTGGGAAACCAAAAATACGCAGCGGAAACACCATCCCTACTTTTATGTTTTTAGCAGCATTGTTCACAATAGCCAGAATCTGAAAGCAACCAGAGTGCCCGAAAGTCGATGACTGGATAAAGAAGCTTTGGTACATCTACACAATGGAATACTATGCAGCTATTAGGAAAAATGAAGTTATAAAATTTGCCTATAAATGGATGGACATGGAGAAGATTATGTTGAGCGAAATTAGCCAGAAGGAGAGAGACAGATACAGAATGACTGCATTTATTTGCATGGCATAAATATATATGTACATATTATGATACCAATATCCAACCTTGTTCAATTCTGACCATGCTCTCAATTTTAAGTTTTGTTCTGCCCTATACTGAAGAACAAGGAAAGTCATAACTCTCTGTTGCTTTGCCATAAATCTTTAAATAAAATAATTGAAACTATCTTAAGTAGATTTTTTTTAATTCCTGAATATTCCTTGTTGTCTGTGAGCAATTAATTCCAAAGTACAGACATTGTAGGACACATTACTACTTCTTTTCTGCTTACAATGGTAAGCTGATAATAAGGAAACTTTTATACAAAATCTTTGGGATAGAGCAATAGTACAGTGTGTGGGATGTTTGCCGCTCCAGTGGCCAAGCAGGGTTTTATTCCGTAAACCACATAGAGTTCTCACAACATCACCAGGAGTAATACTTGAGCTTAGAATAAGGGTAAAACCCAGGTGAGCCCCACCCTCAATGAACAGAACCACAAAAAAATTAAAAATCTATAAAGCCTCAGCCCTTGAAATGGAAATAACTTTGTCATTAGGCATAAACAATGTATTTATTCTGCACACAGATTGTGAATTTTTAAAGTTGATTTATATATTGATTTATTTTGGCATCTAAAATGAAGTCAGATCTGTTTCCTAGGGAAAAATGACAGTAATTTTAAAAAAATGAACTACAAATAAGGGTAGTGAAAAAGCAACTATGGACTTATATTATGCTGTTAGTACATAACTTAGTGTTGATTAAATATATTTTCTCACCTTTCAGTCTCTTTACAAAACTTATTAAATAATGTCTCCTTCTTTAAAATATTCTTATTTACAAATGAAAATAACAGCTAATAAAATTTTTGGAATTTATTTTAATTATATTTCTAGTGTTAGAGTTCAAATATGTATATGTGTATTAATTAAATTACTCCCACTAATGTTTCTGGGAAAGTATATTGATATTTTATCGATTTTGTCCAAAGAAATAAAATTTGTAAATCACAACTCAAACTACCTCTGTTATGATGATACACATTCAAGTTATCTCCTCCAGTGTATTTACTATATTTACCTTCATGAACATTACCTTTGGACCAAGAAATTTCATTTACTCCAAGAAATTTCTTTAAGCTTTTGGGAAAGGTGCATTGTTCTATGAAAGAAGCAGACCTTAAAAGTAGCAAACAAAATTTCTCTATATGAATGCTTGAAAGACCAGGAACATGAATTCTTTCAAAAGAAATCTAATCATGAGGCAGATCACCTGCAGCTGTAATGAACACCTGATGTTTATAGCAACCAAGGCACAAAAGTTACTGATCTGCCTTTATAAGAATGTGAAAAACATGGCATTCTTTGGATAAACTATCCACATATAGGTAATTTAATCCACCAAAATGAGTATAAATTCCCACTTCCAGTTTCTCACCAATTTAGATTATTTTCCGAATTATGAAAGCGATTACTAACATATCATTTGTATTATATTATGATAATGCCTAAGTGACTTCCTCTACATTCAATTTAGGCAAAGTATGGCTTCAAATATAATCATTTTAATAAACCTAAGATTAATACTTTTCTGCGTGGACTGTAACAATATTCTTGCTTTGTTAGGATACTGCTAATTTTCAAAATTCATTTTTTTCTGTTTAAGTCTGGATTTTATTTCATAGATGTAAAGTACATAGGTTAGTTAAGGACAAATATATATACAGTTTAAAATTTTCCATTGTTTGGTTGACACTCTAGTCCTTGTACTGACCCTTTGACAGTTTTCATGACTACAATTACTTAAAAGCTTATGCTGATGGAAACACAGAGAAGTTTCTGTGGCTACTATGCATAGGAAAGACATACTGGATTCCTTGCTGCTTCTCAAACATTACCACAAGTAGTGTAAGTCAAAGACCAGAGACTGACATTGGCATTAATAGGCTCATCTCTCCTTTCCAGCAAGTCCCATTGCTTCCCGGCGGATGTCTTGTTCTAATCACTAACACAGAATGTCAGTTTTATCTTGATATGATAATCTTGACAACTAGATGGCTTTGTAAAGTCTTTGTATATACATGATTTCAGCTTTCAGAGGAACATCTTAGGTGTCTGCAGGAACAACTTACTGCAGGCTAATATAAACTTTCCTCGGTAGCCTCGATCCAGTAAAGAAGTAATCGAAAGAGAGGACTTTAGTAAAACTGTGCTAGAACACACAGATAATAAAAACAAATTACATTTCGATTATAGAACTTATGTTCCTGGAGTTTGTTGACAAATTCCACAGTACTTCATATTGATCCTTGTTATTGTCACATCTGCGATGTTACATTCTTGAATTCTTGCCATGGACAGGGTGCAAATGTAACATCGCAGATGTGACAGTAACAAGGATCAAATAGATAAATACACATTTTTATAAATGAGTAGGAAACTTATTTGCATATTTATTTGCTTACATATAGGTAAGCAGAACAAAGGGCACAGGTAAAGATAATGACAAGTGGTATTTAAAGTAGGTCATATCAAGGTAACAGAAGTCAGATATAGACTGTGTGGATATATCAATAGAGGGAGGTGGTCAGTATAACTGGAAAACTGTCATTTCCTTATTTTATTTTATTATCTTCCTTATTTATTTTAATTTAATTTAGTGTATCGCTGTGTGATACAGTTAGGCTATTTACGATCAGGTTTTTGTCACACAATATCCCAGCACCCATCCTTACACCAGTGCACATTCCCACCACCAATTTACCCTCCTGCCATGCTCCCTGCTTCCCCAGGCAGTCTCTAAGCAGGCACTTTTTCTCTCTCTCTCTGTCTCTCTCTGTCTGTCTCTCTCTCTGTCTCTCTCTGTCTGTCTCTCTCTCGACATGGTTTGCAATCAGATACTGTTAGGTTATCATCTTTGTTCCTTTTCCTACTTTCAACAGGCAGTTCTTACACAGAATATCATTAGCCACTATCCTTGTCATAGTGGTCCCTTGCACGACTCTCGCTTCAACCTGTGTCTTCATTATAGAGTAGAATTCCATTTCTCATATGTCAGAAAGACTGCAAGGTACAATAAATCTAAAATCAAATTAACATTTATATTTGAATTTATAAAAAACTATTCAAACTTCCATTGCAATAATGAGTTCATTAGTCAGAACCAAATAAACAAGGCTTTTTCACTTGTTTCTGAATTACAGCTTTTATATTCATTATTTTAAACACTTATAAATGTTTATGTTGTTTGTTTTGTTTCTTTATTCATACTTGGGTGCTCAGGCTTACTCCTGGCTCTATGCTCAGGTGTCACTCTTGGTGGGCTCTGGGCCCATTTGGGATACTGGGGATCAAACACTGGTAGAATATGCACAATGCAATTCCCTACCTGTTATAATCATTCCAGACCCTATAAATATATCCTTGAGAATAGGAATACTTTAATGCATATTTATCTGTTTAATGCTTATTAAGGATACAGCTTATAGTTATTGCAGGTAGGATACTATTTGTTGTAAAATTTAAGAAACAAAAAATATTACTGACCCTTACAAAATGTTACATTAATAAAGTATAAACTAGACAAGAAAAGTGCTATAACACTATAAATATTTTTTGTCTTGATATTTGTATACACTATTGATATTTTTATGGATGCATCAATTTAGTTTCATTATGTTTTAAAGATTAGAACCTACTAAAGGCAATTGAGAATTTTTTCCATTTAATTAGAAAAGAACTATTTAAATCCTGATCTCCACCTTAAAATTGTCTCCTAATTTACGTTATAGATAGATATAAATTTTATCTGAAGATCTTAGTACTATCATTTCACTATTATCAGTAATTACTTACATTACTAAAATAAATGAGTTCACGTTAACTTGTTTGTAAAAAGGTGCAATTCCCTAGACTTATATGTCATTTCATGAAAATTTCTAGTGTTGTAAACATAATAGAGATGCAAGTAAATGAAAATAGGTTGCCATTGTTTAGAGACTTGTGTTTTCAATTTGCAATGGTTACAAAAATATATACATAAAAGCTTTTTCTAAAAAGGTGTTTTATTCCAAATACAAGGGTATTTTTTGTCCTCCCCACACCCAGCCCCCCAATTCTTAGCTCTGAATTTCAATTGGAAAATAAAACCTACAAAATGAAAACGAAAATCAATCTTATTTTATTTAGGAACAAATTAAATTCCCCTTCTAAAGTAATGGTTTTTACCTTAAGCAGTGATAACTATCTTGTTGCTCTGTGAAGGTTTCTCACGTCCCTCATCTTGCAACGGTTAACCTCAATAATCCCTTCACTTTCAAACTCTTCCTGACTTATAGCTCTTTAAGCACTTCTGTTAAGCTTGATCTTTTACTTACATTTGGCCTCTAATGGAGTCAGTGTCACTTTGAAGATTGTAAATGGATTCTGCTGAAAATCAAGTTCTTCACTTTAGAAATTATGTGGGTTTTTTCCCCTGATAATTGATACTTTGTTAAATGGATTTTTACTACATCCAAAGCTTACTCAAAATGAAATGAGAGTATATCAGCTTCTGATTTTCTGATTTTCTTACATTTGGCAATATTCTCTGAGGTCATGTTGAAAATATATGTCACTGGGTTGAATTTCATAGTGCCAAATATTATGAAATGTGTATTACAACATGGAAACTGCACTTTCAAACTTTCAAGGTAAATTGCTTATGCTTAGTCATTTTGTTTTGTGTGGATAGGTCAATGGTTTACTAATCTGTAATTTTGCCAGCTATTAAAGAATCAAAGAATTCTTTGGAATATGACCTTTAATTTAAAATAGAAAACATGTTATAAGTAATACCTGCTCCTTCTCTGTTATTAGACTTGACAGTAAGGAAACGTGCCAGAGAATTAGCATATGGTTAAAGAGCCCGCCTTGCATGCCGTCACCACGTTTTGTTCCCAGCACCAACTCGTCTCCAAGCACTGCCAGTTGTGGCTCTGGAGGTTCATGATCACCACCTGGATGGCAGGATATCCGGATATCCCAGTACTGCTGGGAGTAGCAGCACCGCATCGACCCTGGCATTGCTTGCAGTGTTTCTCTGGAGCTGCTGCTTACCCATTTTGGAGCCCTTTCCCAAATCAAAGAATGAAGTCATCTTAAATTTACATTAACTTTCATAACTGTCAATGGTTTCATAACTGTATTATATACATATACTATATATAAATTAATGTATATTTGTGGATATAAATTTGATAGACTTTTTATATAAAGTTTTGTTCTGGGGCTAAATCTGAGTGTCAGGGACTAGTATTGGTTGAGTACTTGAGGCTTGCTCCAAAGGTGTAATGGGACCATTCAGTGATAGGGATCAAACCTGGACTTCCTGCTAGCAGAATGTGTGTGCTTTAAGACATTGGGCTATCTCACATCTAAATAGGTCATTTATAAGTGACCATTTACATATTTATAAATATATTCTCTGATCATATTACTTTTAAAAGGAAACACACTCCTCATTTTATCACTAAATAGGTCTCTGAGCTAGCCAAACGGAGAACATTCCAGTCACCAATATCCGAAATCAGAAATATATGCATAAGCTAAAAGGGATATGAAGATGTATTGAAGTGAACTCTATAACATAAAGAAAGGAAATACAGTAAATGTTTAGTATACACATAGAGCAGACTTTGTGATATGATAAGGTAATATAAAATAGAATTTCGTCCACTTTACAGGCTTCTCTAGGTAAGAAACCTGTTAAGGAACAGATTTCACATGTCACACAGGAATTAAATGACATTTGCACAAGTTTGTTTTTCCTATATTTCTATATTTTGGTGGTGGGAGGCACACCCACTGGTGCCCAGGAATTACTTCTAGTTCTGCATTCAGGAATCACTCCTGACAGACTCGGGGCACCTTTTGAGATGCTGAGGATTAAACCCAGGTTTCATATTTCTGGGCTCTGCTACTCAAGGTCAAGCATGATTTACAAACAGAATGACTTGGTAAAAGGGTATATCAAAACAAAGCAATATGAATTGCTATTATGATTGAAGGACCTTGAACTGGGCTGACTTAGATTTGATCCCTGGCACCACATACAATCACCGTAATGCCAGGAGTGATCTCTCAGCACAAGTTAGGAGTAATACCTGGGTACAGTTGGGTAGAACCACAATACAATTGAACAAACAAAATTTATCATTTTTGTTGCAGTCACTAAATAACAATTATAAAACTTTTAATTCTAGAATGAATTTATCAAAAGAATATTGACTAATCAAAAAATCACATGGAAATCGGGTTTACAGTTTAAGAAAATTAGCTAAGGTTTAAAACCAATATAATATAAAGCCAGTTTGTTGAATTGGACTTCCTGTTAGGCAAGGGATGCCACTTACTCATCATGATTTCAAGTTGCTACCTTGGCAGGCTTAAAAGAGTGTTAATTCAGCTTCTATTTCTTTGTGCCATCCGCACATATTTTTATATCTAGAAAGTGATCTCTAGTTGTTAAAACCTAGGACAATCGACTTTAAATGGTTGTAAATGGATATGGAAGAGGAGAAACTATCATTTATTGACAGATTTTATATTGGTATCATATATATCTCTATTTCATATCAAGATTCACAAAGTAGGAAGTAAGCACCTATTAAGATTAAATTTTCTTTTAAAAAATCTAAATTCTGGTGATGAAGAATATATTTTAAAAGCTAAGGGAATTTGTAAAAATGATGCTTTTTATCATTGTATAGGGTTAGACATTTTATGTGGAAGTTATAATGATGTTTAATTAGAATTACGAGGACTGAGTGAAAACAAGACACATTTTGGAAACAGATATATTGGTGAGAAGATGAAGAGTTGGAATTTAAGATATTCATAAAATTTTATATATACATATATATGATATATACATACACATACAAATGAAAGTTCTATATTAGCTTTGTGTCTGAAAAATTTGTTGTGAGAATGTGGTGGTTAGTTAAATTGTGATAAAAGAAATTTTATAGTATGAAGGAACTTTAAATAAGATTAAGGAGAATACATATTTTTTATTTTATGAAAACAATGGAAATCAATGAAATATTTTAAGTTAAAAGGGAGACATAATGTGGTTTAAAATTTTATTTTAAATTAAATATTGATTTACTGGGATTTGCCACAACAGCAGCCAAAAACTGCACAGACAAATCCCATATGTTCCTCATTCACTTATTTATTCAAGAATAACACCCCACAAAACAATGCATAACACCATGATATAACAGCATCAGGGGTTTAGGATTGGAACAATACATAAACATGTTTTAGATTTTATCATTTTTCCATATTTGTACAGTGTATGAATTTATTAAATCTCCTCACACAATAATATTTTTATAGCCATAACCTCAATCAAGCAACAGTGGATATTATGTTCACATAGTACCCACTATTGCTATCCATTTAAATACCCAAAGATCTACCATTCACCAACTGAGGATTATTGGGTTATTTATAGTATGGGTTTCACTTGTCGCTTGTATCACTTGTCTTCCCATTGCTTGTTGATTTGCTCTAGTGAGCACCAGTAACATCTTCATAATGTCCTGTCACATGCTAGTGTAGCCCAAGGGTAACTACTCGCTCCAGGAACATAAAGAGTCTCAAACCATACCTTCAGGTCATGGGAATGAGGTCTATAATTGTTACTGGTTCTTGGCATATCAAATACGCCACAGGTAGCTTACCAGGCTCTGCCTTGCAGGTGGGATACTCTTATAGTAGCCACTCATCTCGTGCACGCACAAAACAAATGGAAAGATATCATTTTTTCTGCTGGGTGGAGCTCTGACCAGCTGTGGAGTCCAGATGTTGAAAATGGAGGCTAGCCCTCATGGTGTGGGGGTTCCTCGGGCTTCTTGTGACGCATTGCTGGGATGGTGGGTCAGGGTTAGAATCTAGAATCTGCCTTCCCTCCTGGGTGCCTCATGATCAGCTGGGCACAGGAAGAGCCAGTAGCAGCTCTAGTAGTATGGGTTTATTACAAGTAAATCTTCTATACGTACATATGTACAAATTTTATATAAATATAGCAACTTTGAGAGGAATAAATTCTGGGTTATCTAGTCATTTCATATTTAGCTCAAAATAATGCCTGTCTGCCATAAAGTCTGTATCATTTTCCATTTTTACCAATAGTGTATGAGGTTTTCACAATCACCACTTTCTTCACATCATTTGGTGTTGTTGCTCTTTTGTAACCATTCTGCTATATGTTCATTGATATGACAACTTGATTTTGCTTAACATTTCTTTAATGACTTATGCTAATTTTCTTTTTGGCTATTTTTTGTGAAATATTGCAATTCTAAACAGTTAGTATTCTCGTGGGATTTAACCATTATCAGCTGCATGCAAAGCACACGCCCTACTACTATGCCACTCTCTGGCCCCTTAAAATAATTTTCAGATTTCTTTGATTCTTGACAGGGTTCCAGGTAACACCACCTTCCATACAAATAACAGTTAAGGGGCCGGAGCGATAGCCCAGCGGGTAGGGCATTTGCCTTGCATGCGGCTGGCCTGTGCCGGCATGGGTTCGATCCCCAGCATCCCATGTGGTACCCCGAGCACCACCGGGAGTGAATCCTGAGTGCAGAGCCAGGAGAAAACCCTGAGCATTGCCGGGTGTGACCCAAAAAGCAAAAAAAAAAAAGCCAGTTAAAACTAAAGTAATTTAATAAACACAGAATGTGGAAACTCTAATACTAATCAAAATTTTAAATAAAAGGTATCTTAATTTAAATTAATTAAATCAGCCTTATAACATAATGTTCTTATGTTAATAAAGTGTCTTGTCTTTTCTGATTGTGATTTAACTCTAACATAGGTATTTAAGTATTTCTTTCTATTAAGTTATGGTGACATTTAAATTTAATGCATATATTATAAATATCCTATATCTGAGAGTGCTATTGTCATTTGATATGACCTTACTACATTTGAAATCTTTCAATTTGTACCAAAGAGTGATCAGACTGAGAGAATACAGTCAATTCTTATTTCACTAGGGCATGTTAAGATACACATTAAATATTGAAGCTCTTACTCCCTTTTATTCAATAGAATTGAGATATCCACAAACATTTAGATAGCCTATAATTCATTCAATACTATCTTCATATATCAGTTAACTGCATTAAAACTGCTATGAATTTTCTGAGCACCAGGAAGTAGATGTTAATTGGTGGCACTTAAGTATATGCCATTTGATTACATAAATTTATCATAGGAAGTAGTAAACTTAATTTAACATATATCTGTAATTTTATTAAATCTCTTAAGATATTGGTGGTCAAAAATTTAATTCATAGACTTTTATGATGTCTTGCATACCTTTTTGCTTTTCTATGGCTACAAGAACATTTTACTTTTTATTCACATATGAATTTCACATTTTAATATTAAATCCAACATTTTAAAATCATTCTTTAAAGAAAAACAACATAATAAACATTTTATTCTTTAGCTTGAAGGCAGGCATTCTGTTTGCTTAAAATTGTTCAGTCACTCTTTAGAGTCATCTCACATTCTGCAGGTTTCTTCTGCTTAAAACAAGCAGTCAATTTTAATTAACTTGGTGCGCAGTCTTTGACAGTTGTGGAAACTGGGCACTCAGCCAATCCTCAAAACATCACTGATCAATTTGCCTAGAAAGAAATAAATGGAAGATAGTGGCGTTGAAGAGCTTTGAGTGTTATCTGAAAACTGAACAGCTAAAAATACAAAATTAAATCTTAAAAACAATGAGAACTCAGGTAAAATGTACTTTCATGTGTAAAAAATTATGGATTTAGATATTATATGTGAATGAGGGATGTGATGAAAAATCAGTATTTTAAGAAAGTGAATTTTATTTACCTTTAGTATTTCTAAAAAATTGCCTAATTCTATAGTTTTGAAAACAAATCTAACAAGCTTCAGTGTCTTCTGGAACTGATCATGAAGAATATTTAGAATATGAGAATGATAATTCAAAGAAAAGCATATTTTTGTTTATTATAGCATATTGCCTTTGCAATGCAAACCTCCCAATATTGAAGATACTTAACTTTTTCTATTATAAAGAAAGATGTGCACATATAAGCCATCTATACCTGAGTAAATATAAATTATTTTACTATTGTTTCCCATATAAATAAAATACAGTAGTCTTTCAGCTTCTTGAGAATAAACATTTTTTTTCTTAACAATATATGTTTCTTTCTACAATAATTTTATTCCATTATCACATTAGTACAAGGAGTTTTAATTTTACTTCTTGGTGGAGCACTTGATCACTTGATCACTAAATCACTTGAATCCCGTTATTCATTGATTTACTTGAGTTGACACCAGTAACATTTCCATTGGACCCTATCACGTGCCAGTGTAGCCCAATGGCATCTGGTTGATTCAGGAATATGAAGAGCCTCAAACTGTTCCTTCAGGGTCTTGACAAAGACGTCAAGGGTTAGGGTTGCTTAGTGGAGCAAACAGTTTTTAATTGAAAGAAATTTACAGAGTTGTGAGTGGGGAGAGAGAGAGAGAGAGAGAGAGAGAGAGAGAGAGAGAGAGAGAGAGAGAGAGAGAGGCCTATCACTCTCTGGAGAAAGAGTGAGTAAGAAGTCAAGAGAGAACAAGGGCTTCTCAAGTGAAAATAGAGTGAAAAAGGCTCTGAGGGGGAATTTTAATCTAATTACATTAACACTTGTGATTCTCAGAAAGGATTTTCCCTACCAGCCAACAAAGGAAAGAAAAAAAGTTAAACCTAAACAATGCTTGACAAAACAATTATAATTTGGTTTATAATTAGTCTTTTAAGTTGTTTTCCTTGAAAATAAGCAATACAGAACAAGAGTGACTTTTTTAGCTACCTTTCATACCTTGCATTTTTATATAATTTTGTATTCATATTTACTGTATGTTATTTCTAAACTTCTTACTATTCCTACTGTGTGACTATTTGTAGTCAGCGGGTAGGGTGCTGTTTTTTTTGTTTTTTTGTTTTTGTTTTTGTTTTTTTTCTTTTTGGGTCACACCCGGCAATGCTCAGGGGTTACTCCTGACTCTGCACTCAGGAATTACTCGGGGACCATATGGGATGCCGAGGATGGAACCCTGGTGTGCAAAGTAAATGCCCTAAGCACTGTGCTATCGCTCTGGCCCCAAAAATATATTTAAGAAGAGAGTATTTTGTTGTTAAGATAAATAGCTCTGCCATAGTTAATAAAAATAAAAATAATACTGATTGTTTTTGTGTTTTCTACTCATAGGCAGCAGAAAAAAGTAAAGATCAAAAGATAAAAATTATTTCTGTGGAATCATTATAAAGTAGAGTATAGCTAATAAAGTGAATAACCAGTTAGGTTAAAGACATTTGTTTAGTTATATTTCATGTTAAGTGTAAAGTAAAACACATATGATGAATATGATTTTTATTTAAAATATTATATATGAAAAAAATTTTCAAATTAAAATAAAAATATATTTGAGCACAACCTACATTTTATGTAGTATACACATGACTATGTATAGAAAGCACAGCTGAATCTATCTGAAATTCGTGTGCCATGGACATGCTCATATCTGTCATATTCATATGCATCCAACACTCCCTTTTAAAATTCAGTGTACAAGGATGTCCAAGCAAGGATTTAAGATCATTGATAGACCGTCAAGGAAAAGTTCAAATCGATAATTTCCTAAAATTATCACATTTTAGGAAAGACCTATTGTTAACATTTTATCTTCTATGCTGTTCTTACTTAAAGATTGTTACGTATTCCAACAAACAAGATTCTAGAGAAAATAATTTTACTAAAACTATTGAAATAGTCTTGAAAGCAGAAAGAATAAATACATATTTTAGCACTTTTGTGATACGAAGTTTTCTTAGTGTTGCTGGAAAGTTCAATAACTTTATTAATTGATTCTGTGTATCATTGTGAAACACAAGAATGTAGAGTATGATGGATATAGTTTGTTTCTATAAACACTCTCCGCATTCTATCTGCTTTACCCAAAGAAGCTGAATCCTTTCTGATTCTCTTCATTTAGCATAACTGTTTCTAACACCATCTAAGTTGCAGCAAACTGCAAAATTTTATTTTTCTAATAGGAAAATTGTGCATATATGTCTATCCCATTGTGCATATGTATCCTTATTACTTATTACTGTTGAGCATTTGGGTTGAGTCAGAAAGAAAATACAAACATGAAGTGGCCTCACTGATACTCAGCATATAAAGAAATCTAATGAGCTACTAGAAATCCCAGTGGAAACAACACTGAGTATAACAATAGAACTATGATCTGAGAGTGCCAAGGCGGGAAAGACAGAGGGCAAATAAGGGTGGAAGGATTCCAGCACTCGCTTTGGTCAATGTGTAGCAGCTCTATAGGTACAAAAATAATATTGACACTACTGTAAAACATTAATGTAAAGCAATTAAGTTAAAACAAATTTAAAAAAGAGACTTGGCTTCAATTGACTGAATCATGCAAACACCCTTGGCTCCACAAAAGTGTAAATTTTTTATTCATTTTGGATACTGACATTTTGATAGGCAGAATGAAATGTTAGCTAGTATAGCAAGGTCCATTTTCTGAGAATTAGAATAAAAACCAGGACAATTTTACTTACACGGATAAAATAATTTTAAATGTTTTAAGTTTAAAAATGGAAAATCTACTTATACATATGAAATCATTTAAAAAGTTTTAATTTTGGATATGAAAAAGTAGAGCATTTAAATTAGTTCTTATGAAGTAATATAGGAATTTAGCTGAGCTTTCAGTGGAACATGGTTTCAATTTAAAGAAAATATAGAAATGGGAACAATTCTACTTTTGTCTTGTTTCAGGAAAATATATTGGCTACTTTATGTCTATTTTAAATAACAGCAAGAATGCAAATCAAAATACACATATTTTTTCTTTTATATAAGGTTCATTTCAGAATAGAATTGCAGAAGCAATGCTACCCACTGTGTAAAGGAAATGAGAAATCAGAGGCCATTAAGGAGGATTGAGAATTTATGCAGTGCATTAGCACCAAAGGATATAGCATGGGTATTGCTTTTAAAATTCAGTGTTTAATGGCACTTGGATTTGCACTGTTATATGTCTAAGATGTTAAATTCAGAATGAGGCCATAAGTAATTTATCATGCAAAGAATTTTGAAATTCCATTTTGAAATTATATTTTCAATGCACTCCTACTTTTGTTTATATACTTTAATAAATAAGTAGATAATAGATAATAATAATAAATTCAGAATTAAGAATTCTGAACATAGGGAACTTAATAGCACATAGCTTTTAATTTCTAATCTAAATCATTACAAAATCATAAAGCAAACACAAAAACCCATCTATTTGTATTGATTGAGGGTACTTGTTCCAAATATTTTTATTCATTGCCTACAACTTTTTAAATTGAAGTTTAATTTTACAATACTCTATATGTAAAGAGTATAATTTAGCACTTTCAAATATTTTGTTACAATTTTTCATAATTTATGAAATAAACATACTTAAGTGTCGGGGAGCCACTGAGGTCCCCAACAGTACCAGGACAGAAGTTCTCTTCTACCTCCAAGGCTCCAAGGCCGCTGGGGAATGGATGAAAGTCTGGCGCAGTTCCAAAAAGGCTTTTAATAGTACAAAAGGTCTACCACCGCAATCCAGTATAATGTAAGACCTTAGCTTTGGCCAGAACTTAGACCATATATGAGGGCCCCATGTGACTTCTGTAACTGCCACACCCTTCATCAGTGTTTATGTAGAAGAAAGATCTCATTAGTATGAACCCTAGCTTAAGAACATGTAAATATATTAAGCTGGGAGTGGATAAAACAGTAAAGCTCCCAAGCTAGTTAGGCCTGTCATCCAACACTTAAGTTGGCAGCTGAAAAGACAGAAACCTTGTTTACGTGCCCTTAAATAATGATAAAATATCATCATTATTAGACCATATATGAGGGCCCACATCTCCTACCAAAAAGGATGCCACCATCGAGAGAGCCCTACCAAAGAGAGAATCTCACCGGGGAGAGATAGACCTAACAAAAAAAAAAAGGAGGGAGTACTTCAAGTCAGCCCCCTTAATACACCTAAGTAATCCTAACTTCCAGCGGGTCTTGTCAACAAAGAACACAAACAGTTTCTAGATTGTAGAAGAGTGTAGAAGTGTGGTTCCACATCCTATTATAGGTATAAACAAAGGATTAAGTCAAGGACTAATCCCTTCTTCTGAGATTATCTCATGTAAAACACTGGAGAGAGAGAGGGGGCTGGTATAAAGTAATACATCTTAGTTTCATGGGCTTAATGGAATCTAGATGGTACCCACAGGTCGTTCTTATTTAGTATCTGCACCAGGGTGATTCTGAGTATCTTGTTTTCCAATCTGAAAGGGTCACATTCACCTGCTTGAGGGCAGACTAGTATGATTCTTCATATAATCTTACATTGATAGTTTCAATGTAGCCAGGGTGATAATCTCCTGGTAAATTTCAAATGCCCCATACTGGGTCCAGTGGGTATAAAGAGGAGTTGTTCCCAATCTAGAAAACATAGAAGTCTTAGCAGATGTATAATAAGTCAGAAGTTACTCATTCAGAGTCAAGATCACTTCTGTAAATGCCACACCCTTCATCAGTGTTTATGTAGAAGAGAGATCTCATTAGTATGAACCCTGGCTTAAGAACATGTAAATAGATTAGGCTGTGAGTGAATAATATAGTAAAGCTCCCAAGCTATCTTGGCCTGTCATCCAACACTTAAGTTGGCAGATGAAAAGACCAATAGCCTTGTTTACATGCCTTTATTTTTTTTTAATTTAAAAATATTTTATTATACCACTGTTAGATATACAATTACAATATATTCATGTTTGAGTTTTGGATCTACAGTATCCCAACACCCATCCCTCCACCCGTGCCCATTTTCCATCACAAATGTCCCCACTTCCCTCTCCCTTCCTCTAGCCTGCCTCCATGGCAGGTTCTTTATCTCCTTTCTCTCTTCCCTCTCCTCTCTCTTCTTGCTTTCCTTTCTTACACAATGTGGATTATAATATAGTCTAGAACATGATTTGTTCCACTAGTTTGATGTACCGCACAGCCACAAGTGGCCACGCGACTTGGGGAGAGTCAGATGGCAGTTCTCCCCCGTGAATCTGAGTCTCTGAGTCTCGGCATGATGGCCGAGAGCCCTGAGGCAGTTCGTGGGTGGGGTCACCAGCCCTCTGGATGGGTCAGAGAGGGGAATGGGAAACCCAGCTCCATTGCCAGGAATGCCCAGTGACTTCCACCTCTGAGAGCTGGCTACCTGTGCTTTAACTCGGCTGCTCTGCTAAGCTGGTCTTGAGATCAGTGTCTTGCATGGGTTCTGATGAGCTGTGGAGTCCGGACAGCAAGAATGGCGGCTATTTTGGTGAGCGAGTCTCATCCTGCTGCTTCCGAGGCCCCACAGAGGTGATGGGCCAAGACCCAGCCCCATCTTGCCTCCTGTGTGCCTCACGGTTAGTGGAGCTAGGGGAGAGCTGGATGGCAGCTCTCCTTCGTGTGTATAATAATAAGAATTTGGGTGAACTGCTTTTATTGTTGTTGACTCTGGTTTAGACCTACAGACACATGGAGAATATATCAAAAGCTCTGCTCATTCTTTATTTTTATTTTCTTTGCTTTTTGGATCACACCCAGTGATGCTCACGGGTGCTCCTGACTCTGCAGTAAGGAATTGTTCCTGGCAGTGCTTGCTCAGGGGACCATGTGGGATGCCAGGGATCGAACCTGGGTTGGCCGTGGGCAAGGCAAACACTCTACCCATTATACTATCACTCCAGGCCTGCCTCTGCTCATTCTTTTTTTAATTTTTTTTTATTATACCAGCATGAGACATACAATTACAAAGGTGTTCATAATTGGTTCTTGGTAATGCAGTATACCAGCACCCATCCCTCCACCAGTGCCTCATTTCCACCACCAATGTACCCCACCCCTCTCCCACCCACCCCCAGGCTGCCTCAATAGCAGGTACCCCAGTATCCTCCCTCTCTCTGTCTCTCCCTCTTCTTTTACACATTAGGCTAGCCCTGCAGATATTTAGAGTTTATCACTTAAGTCTCTTTGTGTATATTCAATGGTGAGTTTTAATCTGCCATTACCATTTCCCACATTTAGTAAAACACTGGTATCTAAATGATGATAAATATCACTTGATCACTTGAATCCCGCTATTCATTGATTTGCTCGAGCGGGCACAAGTAACATTTCCATTGGACCCTATCACGTGCCAATGTAGCCCAATGGCATCTGGTTGATTCAGAAATATGAAGAGCCTCAAACCGTTCCTTCAGTATCTTTACAAGGAAGTCAGACCATCTTGTAGGTGGCGGCCACGCGATCTTTTGACATCCCGTGGGATCCAGTCGGTAACGACTCTAGTCCAGCGGTTGTCTCCAAATCAAATTACGTGTCCAGCCCATCTGATTTTTGATGCCTTGGCAAACGAGACAGCGTCCCTGATTCTGGAATAGCAACGGAGGTCAGAACTCCGATTCCTTCTCTCACTTGAGTGAGCCGTGATATTCCAAGCATACCTCTTTCGATTCTTCTCTGGGAGACCCGAATAGCATTCTCATCCTGCTTTCATAGGGCCCAGGTCTCTGAGGCATATGTTAATGCAGGGAGAACGGTGGAGTCAAAGAGATGTGCCCAGAGCCGGAGGTTCTTTGTCCTTTTAGCTATTTATTCGATGCCTTTGAAGGCATTCCATGCCACTTTCTTCATCCTGCGCAGCTCAGGTTTTAGCTCATTCATCATGTTGAGTTCTCGACCTAGGTACACATAACTGCTGCATTCAGAGATGTTTGTTCCATTGAGAGTGAATGGGGCTTCAGAAACTAGTTCATCTTCATGAACATTGTTTTCTTTAGATTCAGCTGTAGACCTATCTTTCCACATTCTCGGTAGAAGTCAGCCAGCATTTGTGCCACTTGGCTAATGTTTGGTGTTATTAGAACAATGTCATCAGCGACGCGGAAGTGGTGTTGTTGCCAACCATCTATCTTCACTCCCATTCCTTCCCATTCTAATTGTCGCATGATGTTCTCGAGGGTGGCACTGAAGAGTTTTGGTAAAATGGTGTCACCCTGTCGAACCCCCTCTTTTCACATTAATGATCACTTCTTTGTAGAATGGTGAGATCCTGGTGGTGAATCCATAATACAGCTCACGAGGGATCTTGATGTATAGGGTTTGAACACCCTGTTTGGCTAGGGCTTCGATGACTGCTTCAGTCTTTACAGAATCAAAGGCTTTCTGTAAATAAATGAACGTGAGACAGAGCGGCATCTTGTACTCCCTACAAACCTCGATGAGCTTGGTTACTGTGTGGATATGGTCGATTGTGCTGAATCCTTTCCGGAAGCCTGCTTGCTCGCATGGTTGTCCTTCATCTAGTGTTCTGCTAATCCTGTTCAGGATGACTCATGTAAACAGCTTGTGGATGACAGAGAACCTGCAGATGGGGCGATAGTTGCCGATGTCGTGAATGTCTCCCTTCTTGAACAGTAGAACTGTCCTGCTGGTTTTCCATTGGGAGGGCACTTTTTTGTTGTTGTTGTTGACAAAGACACCAATGCCACCGACGCCTCTTTTCGTCACATGTTCCAAGGAACAATTATTCTCCGGTGTCAAATACAGCATGATGAAACTGACGCCTCCTTGTCTCAGTCAGACCAATGATATCGTACTTGATCTTTTGCGCTTGCAGCATCAGATCCTCAATATATGCTTCTGATGCCAGCGTCACGTGCATTGAAAGTGCAGACAGTCATTTTAGTCCTTCTTCGTTTTGGCAGCCTAGGATGGCCATGAAATTTTATCAGGCACTGCTTGTTTGCCTTTCTTACTGCTGCCATATTAAGGGCTCTTTCGGGTAAGGAAAATAAACATTTCTGTTATTGGATTTGGCATATTGAACATGCATCAGACAGCTTGCCAGGCTCTGCCATATACCACTGTTAAAAACTATATAGCATGATTTTTTTTTAGATTATTGGCCTTTAACTGCTTTTATGACTATCAGAATTAGTTTTGAATTTATCCTTTAGATCTAATCTTCCACAACGGTTATACAAATGCCAATTATTATACTCAAGTATTTTTAAAATAGGCCAAGAGCAATAAATTAAGATCCTAGAGGCTGGAGAAAGGTGTTTGCCTTGCATGAGGCCAATCAAGGTTCTATCTTTGGAAACCCATACGGTCCCTGTCAGTGACTGTAATACTAGTTCGAACTTCTATGCTTAGAACTTCTCAAAAATATTGACAAGGCAAATAATGTACTTCAGACAACAAGAGATAACATAATTCTAGTTATTTTTAAATATACATATTTAACACTGTTAAGAAATTCACATATTTTTATTAAATATTCATCATGTTTGAGGCTCTTCATATTCCTGAAGCAACCAGATGCCATTGGGCTACACTGGCACATGATAAGGTCAAATGGAAATGTTACTGGTGCCTGCTAGAGCAAATCGACGAATAACAGGATGTCAGGTGATCAAGTGATCAAGTGATTTATCACGTAGAAATGTTAAACTAAATACTCAATGTTGTTTGTTTCAGTTCAAGTATTTTACAATTAATTCTCTTATTCTTCTTACCTTTAAAACTTGACTTCTACTTTCAGAAAAATTCTGTTAACTGAGGTCTATCTAATTTTGACTTCTGGATTTTTTTTCATAGATTTACATGCCCCAAGACCTTAAATCGTTCTGATAGTATGAAGACAAGAAAGGCATGGATTTGACCTATTACACTGTTTGCTGACCACTGATTTAGATAGAAGTGAGTTGCACAGATTTTTTTGTTTGATTCCCCTTCCAATTGCTGTGTAAATGAATATTCAAGCATTTCCAAAACTTTTGTTAATAGGATATAGAAGGTCTTCATTTGGGGTGACAAACCTGGGGAGGAAAGAGAGCTGAGATAGAAAAAAATTAAAGCACATCTGGCAAGTTTTTATATAACAATGCAAAATACTTTAAAAAATCTTATATGATAAGGGAAGAAATATGATGAGTAATGATATTTTATTTGGAATAACTTATTTATACATGAACAGAATAGTGTACATGTAGAACGCTTGTTTATTATGCTTCAGACAGATCTGGTCATTGACTATTCTTTTGAGGAACATGAAATATCAAATGTTATTGAAATCAACCTTCAGTTACTCCTAACACAAATTACTCCCTTTGGGAAACAAGCACAGGAGGGGCAAAAGAAGAAGACAAGAACCTTTGACATAATGTGTTTTCTTTAGATAGTTCTGACAGAGAAGAATAAATGTGGAAAGTAGTTTCCTGACAGCAGCAGAGAAATCAGAGTTGAGTGTTTCATTTCACTCCCTACCAAGTATTTCAGTTCCCTTTCATCAAGGATACTCTTTAAAGCAAGGGAAATCTGTAGAAGACCAAAATAAATAAAGTTCGAGTGCCTAAGACCAATATTTGATAAAAAATAATAAAACAAAATGCTGCAAGTTTTCATCTTCTTTTCCACTCCATCCGTTAAAAGCAGATGATTTTGAGCTAGAGTTATTTAACTATAGTAACTATCTGCCTAATTGTTAACCTGATACATGAACTGTAATTTAACTCAACTTTGATGTGGGTTGAAACATAAAGGATATTTAAAGAACCGATTCAGAGCCTGAGAGATTACATAGTGGTAGGGCAATGTCTTGCATGCAGCTGATCTGAGTTCGATCCTCCCTCACTACATATGCTTGCATATCCCCATGTGTAGCGATGGCTGTAAAGCCAGAAGCAAGCCCTGAGTGCCTCCAGTGTGACCCAGAAACTCAACAAGAAAAAAGAATAAAGAATTCACTAGTGTGAATATTAATAATGACACAGTTAATAAAGGAAAGTTTTATGATTAAAACTTTAAGAAATAATAAAATGCATAAAGTTCCTGCAAGAGGTGACTTTTAAATTAATTTGTGTGTTTTTTTTTTTGCTTTTTGGGACACACCCGGCGATGCTCAGGGGTTACTCCTGGCTCTGCACTCAGGAATTACTCCTGGCGGTCCTCGGGGGACCATATGGGTTGCCGATCGAACCCGGATTGGCAGCATGCAAGGCAAACTCCCTACCCGCTGGACTATCGCCTCCGCCCCCTGGTGTTGTATTTAACTTCCAACAGCAGAACTATTTACAACCAAAATAAATATTCTTGCAGAAAGCAATATTTAATTTTTTCATATCCTGATTTATGCAATTTTATTTTTTACTTTATTTCCATTTATAAATTAGGGGCATACAACCCCTTTCTTCTGGGAATGATGAGAGATTTTAAATCTCTAAAGAGAAAGCAATAAATCATAAAATTTCTAAAAATATTGTATATTACTATGTATTAATCCTTATGATAGATATATGCAAAATATCATATTTGTGAATTGAAGTTATGGGGAGATTATGTGTTAATAAACTCAATCACAAAACTTTGAGTCTGGTCATTCTTGGACAAGTATTTAAAATTAGTCATTCAAAAATAACTTTCTTAACTATCACAAATATGCTACTTTTCTGCTAAGCAGAGAAAAAAGGAATGATTAGAAGCCAAAATTGAAGTGTATTTTTGTTTATATGTTGCCACTGACTAGGCTTCTCTTTCATTTAAAGAAGCTAACTCTTAAGTAAAATGTCAAATAGAGTGGATAAAGTTTTTAAAATGAGCTACTCATTATGATTTTCGTTTACCATTCTGAAAATCTGATTCATAACTGTGCATTAGAGAACAAAGAAGGATGGGTCATAACGCATAATGTAATAACAGTTAGCCAAAACATTGAAACCCTGCCATTTGCAACTACATGGACAGACCTAGAAGAAATTGGGCTTAGTAATTATAGGTGGAGAAAAACAGACACTATGATTTCACTCTATCCTTGATATATGAAAAACATACATATATATGTATAATTTATATATGTATTATACATATAATTATATATAATTATATTTGTTATTGTTTTTATTTATTTAAGAAAAATTTAAAAAAACAAAATTGAACTCACAGTTTATAAATTGAATAAACATAGCAAAGAAGTAGCATTAGTAAGAAGTATGTACTTTAACCATTAAAAAAAGATAAAGCCTTATTATAATCTATTCTCTATAGGGAATGTTGTTTTTTTAAAACATACTAAGAATTAAAATCATATAGATTTATTTTAATTTGTATTATTTATTATAATTTATGAACGTATATTAAAGTTTTTGGAATTGACATACAAAATTGCTATTACCAAGCATCTCTAAAATGTTCCCAAACTTTGACCACTTAATCTATATTTCTTCTAGTTTGATGATCTTCCCCTCTACCACCTCAGTTTTTTTTTAGCACTATGGATTTGTCATTGCTAAATTATGTCTATCATCTTATTTTGAGTCTGTGTTTCAAAGGTGAGTCATCACTTGCATCACTTGTATCTCTTGTCTTCCCGTTAATCATCGATTTGTTTGAGAGGGTACCAGTAACATCTCCATATGTCCTGTCACATGCTAGTGTAGCCCAAGGGCATCTGCTTGCTCCAGGAACATAACGAGCCTCAAACCATTCCATCAAGTCATGGGAATGAGGTCTATAAAGATGAGTGATATCATATGGTATTTGTCTTACTTCCTCTGAATTATTTCAATCACATTATCCAGACCCCACCACTATCAAAGATATCAAATTTGAGGAATGATTGCAAACACATTTGCAAATAATTATGGCACCCCAAGTTATAACAATAAACAAAAACAATAGTACAAAGGGTTGCTGTACTTTAATTTAAAATGCAGTTTATATTACTGTACCTTTATACCATAATATCTTTTCTTGAGTACATGTGTAAAAACCAATATTTGGTTGAATGAAATTTTACAATATAGAAGTATATTTTAATAGAAACCCAGGAATGCAAATTCAGATGCCTATCTTTATGTAATTCCCATACTAATTTCATGATTTCCTAACAGTTCATTAGATTTGAACAAATATATTTTAATGCACTTACGAAATACAGAGCACACAATATTGTAGAAAGCAATTTTTTCTCTACTATCCAATAAAATTGATTCATTTTAATTAACATAATGTGTTATAAATTCACAGTAAATGTTATTAATATATGTATATTTTTATTACTGTATCACTGTATCACTGTCTTCCCAAACATCATCAATTTGCTCGAGCAGGCACAGTAACATCTCCATATGTCCTGTCTCATACTAGTAGAGCCCAAGGGTATCTGCTTGCTCGAGGAACATAAAGAGCCTCAAACCATTCCATCAGGTCATGGGAATGAGGTCTATAATTGGTACTTGTATTTGGCATATCAAATATGACACGGGTAGCTTGCCAGACTCTCCTGTGCGGGTGGCAGAGATATCTAATTATATCTGATAGGTAACAAAAAAAAAAAAATTAAATATCTATGAATTTAGTATAAATTTATATTACTGAGAGAAATAACACTTCACTGGCATTCAGTTTCACTAATGGAAAAAAAGCATTAAAATGAAGAAGGTAACTGCAACTTTAAAGAAGAAAGATTATTTTATGGCAAAGACATTTGCAGTTGTCTCTGTAAGAATGAGTGATTAAACTCCATAATATCTAGTGATTTCTGAATCATAGTGAAGCTAGGAAAAAGCTTTTATATTTATAAAAATATAAATATTTTTATATTTATTCATATAATTGACTGTTTAATTTAGTTCATAACTATTTAAAAAGTAAATCCACAACTGTCTTATAAGGATATTTTCCTATCATCACACTTAATAAGCAATCAGTATCTCATCTGTCACTGCCCATTTTATCCTAATTAAAATGACATATTAAGCTACAAAACAATTTCAGAAATTTCTTGAGTCAAATAAATTTTGAAAAACTAAAAGGACCATTGGTATATATCCTGTATCTTACTTCCATAAACACCTCTTGCTTTAGATTAATAGAGGAGCATATAAATGATTCTTAATACATAGTGTTGCAGTAATATTTCATGAAATTATATATATGTATACTGTACTTTCACTAAATTTGAAATATCTGTTTTAACTTGAAAATTGACATTTAAAGCAGTAAATTATGGGAAAGTCACCAATATTATATTTTACAAATTTTAATTTTTAATTAAATTTAAATTTTTCATAGAGTTTTTAAACTGAGATAATATTTCAGCTGAAACAATATTTAAGCTTAAATACTACCACAATTTTAAGACATAGTGGAGTACACAAATCAGTTTAGTGTTTTTTCTAGTTCTATTTAAATATTCTTGAGAACCACTATACAACTGTTCTCTACTATGACTTTGCTAATTTACACTCTCATCAATAGTATTTACATATACCCATTTCTAATATAAAATATTAGTATTATTATAATAATAATCACTCACAATTTGTGAGATATTGAAGAACATATTTGGGAAGTTGTGACCAACAGTTGACATGTAAACTGGATGTAAATAATTAAAGGCTCCTCCCCAAGTCTGGTCTTTGACAACATAATTTGGGATGGTTGGAGAGTGTATGGTTGGTAGGGCACTTGCTTGCAAACCTCTGTCCTTGGTTCAGTTCCTGGCACATTATGTAGTCACCTGAACACTACCAGAGTGATTTCTGAGCACAGGACCAGGAATAAGTCATTATTACAGTCAGGTCTGGAACAGAAATCCATCCTCTTCTCCACCAAACTACATTCTGGTTATGGGTCCATAACAGGAGCCATTTTAAGGAATGATACATAAGCACTGAATTCTGACTAAAAAACAAGACACTATCAAACTCAAAACTGTCAATGGGACCTGGGGCAAATCACAGCGGGTAAGGTGTTTGCCTTGCACACGGCCAACCTGGGTTTGATTCCCGGCATCCCATATGGTCCCCCGAGTGCCGACAGAGTAAATCCTGAGTGTAGAGCCAGGAGCAACCCCTGAGCATTGCTGGGTGTGACCCCCAAAAAAAAAAAAAGCAAATGGATAATCTCCTCTGGTGATTCAAAACCAATTCTTGAAATGTATCACCTCCCAATCCTGGACTTGTTTGTCTGAGTTTTATTATAAATTCTCTTTTTACTCTCATGCAGGTAAAGGGTACCAGTTTACAAAAAAAAATATTTTATATTGAAAAGTTTTGCAGGAAAGATTTATGAGTTTCAGGTTTACAAAATTTTGAAGAAAAAGATTAATGAATTTCTATAGAAAAAAGGGAAAATTTACATATAGTAATTAAACTATAAGCCATGGGTTTCTTTTAAAATGATTTAAAATTCATTTGTAATTTAACTTTCTGTTCTTAACACACATATCAATAATTATATCAGATAGGTAACAAAAAAAGAAAAATTGAGTATTCACACTTTAAATTTAGTAGAAATTTATTTATATTACTTAGCGAAATAACACTTCACTGACATTCAGATTCACTAATGGAAAAAAAGCATCAAAATGAAGAAGGTAACTGCAACTTTAAAGAAGAAAGATTATTTTATGGCGAAGACATTTGCAGTTGTCTCTGTGAAGAATGAGAGTGATTAAACTCCATAATATCTAGTGATTTCTGAATCATAGTGAAGCTAGGAAAAAGGTATTCTACCTTGTTTCATAGAATTTTTTCAGATGAGTAATTCCCTTTCATGTAAGTTCATTCATTTAATGTGAAGGCAAATAGTGCTTTAATATGGGATGTCTCCATATTGCTTATAACTTAGCTGACTATTTGGAGATTGATACATATTCACTGCTGAATACAATTTATGTCCAATAACATCAGTTAAAAACTTCCAATTAAAAATCTTGATAATGTATGTATACATCTTAAAACATTATTTCTTAGTATCTATATAAGTTTGCTGATGTGCTATATGAAACTCAGGAAAGAAAATAAAACCAAAACTACTTAATGAGGACTGTAGTTTTTCATGCTTATAAACAAAATTAATAATTGCATTAAACTGAATTATACACCTTTTTAATTTAAAAGTTCAACAAATTATATATTTGTTTAATTAATGACAAAAATATTGTTGAATTTGTGCCAGCAAAGACAGACTGAATAATATTCTGGCATAATATTAGATACAATTTTTTAATTGAAGGATTAAAAAATTTAATTTTTAAAAAATTTGGAGATTCAGAGAAAGGCATAAAAATGCATGTAGAAAAGCAGCTTGAGATTTAAGATCAACAAACAATTTTCCTGCCTCTAATTATCTTTTCTAAATCATATTTACTGTATTTAGTATCCTGACTATGAAGTCAAAAGAATCAGTCTATTTATTTACCTTTTAGAGAAAACAGATCTTAATTGAATGGAAAGATTTGTTTTTTTCCCAAAGTCCCTCAATTAATTCAAAATTGGTATCTTTTATTGATGTTTTGACATAATTTATAACAGCATGTGAAAAATGTTGTTTAATTGATTAAAGTAATACCTGATGCTTTAAAAGTATGAATATTATTTTAGATTAAAGCTATCACTTGATCACTTAACCACTTGACATCCATAATTCGAGGATTTAATCGAGTGGGCACCAGTAACATTTCTTTTTGAACGTATGATGTGCAAGTGTAACCCCATGGCATCTGCTTGCTTCAGGAACATGAAGAGCCTCAAACCGTTGGTTCAGTGTCTTGACAAAGAAGTCTAACCATCTTGGAGATACACGGCCACATGATATTTTGAGGTCTAGTGGGATCCAGTGAGTAATGGCTCAACTCCAGTAGTCGACTCAAAATTGCATTACATGTCCAGCCCATCTGATGTTCGACACCTTGGAAAACAAGACAGCGAGACAGCGTCCCTGACTCTGGATCATCAACAGAGGTGGGAACTCTGGAATCATTCTTTTACTTGTCTGTGGTGTGATATTCAAAGCAAAGAACTTTTTTTTTTTGCTTTTTTGTGTCACACCCGGCAATGCTCAGGGGTTTCTCCTGGCGCTGCACTCAGAAATTACTCCTGACGGTGCTCAGGGGACCATATGGGACGCCGGGGGATCGAACCCGGGCCGGCACAGGCCGGCCATATGTAAGGCAAACGCCCTACCTGCTGGACTATCACTCCGGCCCAGCAAAGAACTTTTGATTCCTCTTTGGGAGACCTGAAGAGTGTTCTCATCCTGCTTTCGTAGTGCCCAGGTCTCTGAGGCGTATATTAATGCAGTGAGAATAGTGGAGTTGAAGAGCTGTGCCCAGAACCAGAAGTTCTTTGTCCTTTTTGCTATTTCATTGATGCTCTTGAAGGCAATCCATGCTGCTTTCTTCCTCCTGTGCACCTCAAGTTTTGGTCATTCATCATGTTGGGTTCTCGACGTAGGTACACATAATTGCTGCATTCAGGGATGTTTGTTCCGTTGAGAGTGAATGGTTCCTCTGGAACTAGTTCATTTTTTATGAACACAGTTTTGTTGAGATTCAGCTGTAGACCTATCTTTCCACATCCTTGGCTGAAATCAGCCAGCATTTGTGCTGCTTGGCTTATATTAGGTATTATTAGAACAGTGTCATCAGCAAAGCAGAGGTGGTGTAGTTCCGACAGTCTATCTTCACTGCCATTCTTTCCCATTCCAATTGTCACATGACATTCTCAAGGATGGCGTTGAAGAGTTTTTATGAAATGGTATCACCCTGCCAAACCCCTCCTTTGACATCAATGATCACTTCCTTGTAGAATGGTGAGATCATCGTGGTGAATTCGTAATACAGATCATGAAGGATCTTGATGTATTGGGTTTGAATGCCCTGTTTGGCTAGGGCTTTAATGACTGCTTCAGTTTCAACAGAAACAAAGGTTTTCTTAAAATCTATGAATGTGAGACAGAGCGGCATCTTGAACTCTCTACAAACCTCAATGAGCTTGGTTACCATGTGGATATGGTCAAAAGTGCTGAGTCCTTTTCAGAAGCTAGCTTGCTCTCATGGTTGTCCTTCATCTAATATTCTGCCAATCCTGTTCAGGATGAGTCGAATGAACAGCTTATAGACGATGAACAACAGGTACACAGGGCGATAGTTGCCAATGTCGTGGATGTCTCCCTTCTTGAACAGTAGAACTGTCCTGCTGGTTTTCCATTGGGAGGGAACCTTGCATTCAGACAGGTAGCGTGTGAAGAGCTGAGCCAGTGTATTGATGAGTACTGATGGCAGTTTCTTTAGGTGTTTGGGTCTGACTTTGTCTGGACTGGGTGCTGTTTCTCTTTACCAATGAATTGGCATGTCGGATTTCAGAAAGGAGTATGTTGGGAATGACTTATCCATTCTGTGGAATTTGCTATGTGGGCAGGTGGATGTGGCTATCAAAGAAATCTGAGAAGTCATGAATAATCTTCTCCATTGCCTTTCTGGAAGATGTGATCGATCCATCAGGACATCAGAGGGCAGTCATCCTTGTCTTATAGTTAACGAAGGACAGGCAGGTGTTTCGAATGCATTTCCCGGCTGCTGCTGCATCGGCCAGTATTTCGGCTCTTCTCTCTTTGAGGTCTCCCATTACTGCTTCTCTGCACTGCTTTGTGAGTTTGGATATTAGCATTTGGTTGCCTGAGTTTCGCGCCTTGCCACATTGGCAAATGAGCTCAAGAGGTTTTGAAGACAGGCATCGTTTTGTGTCTTTCTCTCTTCGGGCGTTCTTTGCACAATCATGGAGGTGCTGAACCAGTCTGCTGTATTCTTCATCGATGTCTTCAATATGGTATCTTCCCATGTTGCCACAATAGTGCCAAGGAGTTCCCAGTTGGTGTTCATTCTTCTTAAATTTTGCAGCCTTTCTCCCTGTTGCCTGAAGTAGAATTTTGCACGAAGGAGACGGTAGTCAATCTTGTTTGGAATTTTGGGACGACAGTGACATCAGTCTGGCAAAACTGTCTATTAAATATAATGTGGTCAATTTCATTATAGAACTGTCCACCAGGAGATTCTCATGTCCATCATTTTGATTCACTCTTCTGGAAATGTGAGTTCCCGTGAATGGTCTTGGTGGACATGATGAACACAGATTGTCTCTCACCCTGTTCATTCCATTCTAGGCCATGGGTCCCAACGTGGAGTTCTTTGGCCGATCTCTGTACTATCTTGGCATTAAATTCACCAACTATGATATTGTAAAAAAGATTGTGATCTTTTTTATAGGGCTCCTCCATTTCCATGTAAAATTTCTCAATTTCTTCTTCCTTGTATGTGGTTGTTGGTTAGTAGACAAGATAGAAACTGCTGGCAGTGGACCACATCTCTTCAAGTTTAATCTTTCTATCCGGTTTGTTAGGCATTCAAATGAATCAATGCTTACAGCCAGGTTCTTGTTGACAAGGACACAGACACCACCAAAGCCACTTTCATTGCATGTTCGGAGGCACAGTTCTTCTCTGGTGTCAAAAACGGCATGATGCAATTGACTCCCCCTCGTCTCTGTTAGATTAATGATGTCGTACTTGATCTTTAGGGCTTGCACTACCAGGTCCTCGATGAGTGTATGCTTCAATGCCAGCATACGTGCACTGAAAGTACAGACAGTCATTTTAGTTCTTTATTTTTTTTGCAGTCTAGTTTGGTCCTGAGATTTTATCTGCCACTCCTTGTTCATCCTTCTAAGCACTGCCGTATTAAGTGCTCTTTTAGGGTTGGGGAAATAAACATTGTTATTACCGATTTCGAATATCGAATATGCATCAAACATCTAGGCAGGTTTTACCATGCAGGTGGTAAACTCTCAGTAGCTTGCTGGGCTCTCTGAGAAGGGTGGGTAGAATATTCTTCATAATTTGGAGATAAATTCAAATTTATCGGGGGCTGGAGCGATAGCCCAGCGGGTAGGGAGTTTGCCTTGCACGCGGCCAGCCTGTGCCGGCCTGGGTTCGATCCCCGGCATCCTATATGGTTCCCCCGAGCACCGCCAGGAGTAATTCTTGAGTACAGAGCCAGGTGTGACCCAAAAAGCAAAAAAAAAAAAAAAAAAAAAATTCAAATTTATCTCCAGCTCTACCAACAGGGAGAGCTGCTAGCTGCTCTGCTTGGTGTAGATGTGTCTGTGGTTCAAGCATTCCTGTGCTGGAAATACTTTCCTCTAAAGGATGGGTTTCTGAAGGGTGGGTCTCTGACAAGCCGGGCTGGAGATTTGTTAGTCTCTTGGGTTGAGTTCTGATGAGCTGTGGAATGTGGATTATGAAAATTGCTGCCAACATGGTGTGGTGGTTTCTCTGGGCTCTTCTTAGACTCTTTGAGATGGTGGACTCGGGCCAGAAGTCTCTCTCCATCTCTGACCCCTCGTGGTCAGTGGAGTGCAGGGAGTGCAACATGGAGATCTGGTAGCTGCTCTGCCTGGTGTATCTGCGTCTGTGGGTCAAGCATTCCTGGGCTTGAAATACTTTCCACTGAAGGGTGGGTCTTAAAAGATTAAAGCTATATTGATTGGTATTAGACTAACAATGCTGCATAAACTTTTTATAGTTCAGGTTTTTTTATAGTACAGTTATATTTTGCTTTAGTGAACTTGGATTTTAGGAGATGATCTTAGTGTGCAGAGCCTGGCAAGTTACCCATGTCGCATTTGATATGCCAAATACCAGTAACAATTACAGACCTTATTCCCATAGCCTGATGGAATGGTTTGAGGCTCTTTATGTTCCTGGAGCAAGCAGGTGCCCTTGGGCTCTACTTGCATGAGACAGTTACTGGTGCCTGCTCGAGCAAATCTATGATGAACGGGAAGACAGTGATACAGTGATACAGTGATCTTAGTGTCATCACACCTACCATAAAATTTTAGGAACAATGTACTTTCAAAATTACTATCTCTACTCAGTTTTTCCAACAAACTTTAGCCCTTTAATGTGGTAACCATCATGGTTTCCAGCCTGTTATTTGTTGTGCCTGTTACAATTTTATATGCCTTTTTTATTCATATCACACAGATACAATTGCATTTAACATATTTATTTATTTCACCATATAAAAGTGTCTCAATTTGTATCAATATTATTTCAAGTGCATAATGAAAAATTTAATGGCTGAACAATGTTTTACTGAGTATGTACACAAAATTGCTTTAATACATCAACCATGGTGGCATTGAGGTTGTTTCCATATACTTTTTAAAAATTATTCTTAATTATATTGAGAAATTACTATTTAATGGGTGGATCTGTGCCACAGTAAAATCCTTAGGAGCTATTCTTGGCTTTGTGCCCAGGGAGTGACTCTTGATAGGGCTTGCAGAGCCATATGTGCTATTGAGATTTGAAGTAACTTAGCCACATGCAAGGCAAACACTTTGCCCCCTATAATATCTCTCAATCTTTATTCCATCTTTGATTACTTTAAAAAATTATTATGAAATTAAAGTTGTGTAAGTTTTTAAATTAACATTTTGTGCTCTTTGAATAAATATTTTGAATGATATACTAAATGATATTGTACTACCATTTATATTTCTTTAGGAAAACAGTATGCTTTCCATATATCATTTCAATGTACATTCCCACCAATTATGTACAGTGTTTCCTTTTGTCTAAATCCTGGTCAATAGTTAATGTTTCAATCATTTTCACATAGGCTATTCTCACAAGTGTAAAATTATATTTCATTGTAATTTTATTTTAACATCCCAAATAAGTGATGCAAAATATACTTGATATATTTATTTTTATTATAACACAATGAGATAGACATTTACTAAGCTGTTCATGATTGAGTTTCAGTCATACAATGCTGTAGCACCCATCACTCCATCAATGCAAATTTTCTGCCACCAACATCCCTAGATTTCCTCACCCATCACCCAGCCTACCTCTAGAGCAGCACTTTTCTTCATTTTCTCCTTTTACTCTTTCTCGCTCTCTCTCTTTCACTTTCCTTCTCTCCCATCTTTTAAACACTGTGGCTTGCCATTATACATGTATGGGTTGTCATAAATATATATATGTGTATATATGTATATGTATATATATACATATATATACCCCTTTGCCTATATTAAATGCTCAGTTCTAGTCTGGCATTTGTATTTCCAACAATTAGTATAACACTGGTATATATTTATATCCCCCAGATAAATGCAGTCATTATATATCTGTCCTTTTCCTTCTGACTAGTTTCACTAAGCATGATAATCTCCATGTCCATCCATTTGTAGGTAAATTGCATGACTTCATTTTTACTGACAGCTGCATAGTATTTCATTGTGTAGGCGTACCACAGTTTCCTTATCCAGTCTTCTGTTCTCGCACACTCAAATTGTCTCCAAATTCTGGCTATTGTGAACAGTCAGATAAATATAGAAGTGCAGATGGTGTTTCTACTATGTGGCAAAATATATTTTAAACATTCCTGTAGGATAGCTGCATGGTTTTGTTGGAGAACTGTACACTGAAGACTTTTGTCCATTTTTTTTTTTTGGTCAGGTAATTTGTTCTTTTGTTGTTGAGATATATATGGTCCTCCTAAATTTTGTATACCAAATTCTTGCTGGGTATATAACATGAAAATATGCTCTTTTCATTCCACAGCATTTCTCAAATTATTTCAGTATAATATTTAGTTCTTTAGTTATTTTTATTTGGTCTTATGCAGCAGTTGATGTAGACTTTTCTCATGTGGCTGTCGCATTTACCAACACACTGTATTGCATTGTATTGTATGTTGTGGTTTGGGTTCACAGTGCCACTGCTCAAGGATCACTTCAGGAGAGCTTTTGGGATTATAGTAGGGATTTTGGGATCAATCCTGAGTATCTAGGTGCAAGGCAGGAAGAACCTTTTATGCTTTTTGGGTCACAGCTGGCAATGCTGAAGGGTTACTCCTGGCTTTTTCACTCAGGAATTACTCCTGGCAGTGCTCGAGGGACTATATAGAATGCCAGAGATCGAATCAGGTTGGCCGAGTACAAGGCAAATGCCCTATCCTCTGTGCTGTCGCTCCAGCCCCAAGAAAAACCTTAAGGCATTATTATCTCTCCAGTCTATCCTTGCCCTTCTGAAAACCACTAATTTAGCTTTCTAATAAGTGTTTATTTAATATTGCTTGTGTATAGGTGCTCTGTACTTTGCATATAAATAAAAGGAGACAGTGCTAAATTTTCTCCATCTAACTTATTTTATCAAAAAATAATATCACCATATATATCCATGTTCTTTTACATGGAAATTTTTTATCTGGTTGTAGTTTAAATACATTCTTGTGTACACGTTTATGTGTGTGTGTGTGTGTGTGCACACAGCGCACCCATGAGCTCATTTGTATGAGATAAAGAGAAAGACAGAGAGAGGGATAATACATATCGTATATTTTCTAATCTTTGTTTTCCACTTTTTGGCTATTGTAAGCAGTGCTACAACATATAGCATGATGCATAAAGTCAGTGTTTCTGAGATATTAACCTCAAACCTGTGAGATAGGCTATTAGTCCAATAAAATAAGAACCGGTGTCAGAGAGGAATATGAGAGGAATATTTTTTGACCCAATATTGGATGCTAAATCTGGGAGACCACTGTGGATAACTGTATGGAAAGTGAAAAAAATATTACACTTGAATTATATTTATCTTTTAAATTAATATTTTCTATATATTTTGTGTAAGTGCACTAAAGATTTCTATATGAAATATGATCTCACCATAGAAAAATGTGCAAATATAATTCTTTATGCAATATAAAAATATAAAGTGTTGTTTTCTCATAGCTCTATTAATTTTTACATTATTTATTTTATTCATTATACTTTGAGTCATGATCTCTACTAATGATTTTCTGCACAGGTATCTCTCATTATTTTAAGGGACTCAAATCACAAGACATTTAGCACCAAATATAAAGCCATAGATTACGAGATGCTGTTGAGTTCACTCTATTTTTTTAAATTACTTTCCATCCTTTAAATATTTGTTCTTCAGTTTGAATATTTTCAGCAACATACTTCTCAAGTTTATTTTTTTTCTCAAGATATTTTCAACCTTCTTCAATATCATTCTATGTAGTGATAATGTTCTCTATATTCTATCTAGAATTAAAATTTCTTTTCCTTTTCTTTGTTCACACTTAGCAGTCTTCAGGGCTTATTCTCAGAGGACCAGGAGTTGAACCCCAGTTATCCGAGTACAAGGCAAATGACCTTCCTGCTATGCTAGTGCTCCAGCCACCTGCTTTCATTTCTATGCTAATATTGTCTATTTCAAAACATAATTTCCATATTTTCCTTCAATATTCAATTTATGCATATTTGTGATTCCCACTTTTAACTGTTGTGTAGATTCTAACATTCTTATAACAATTTTATTTTTATTATTTTATTTACTTTGGTTACAGTTTTTCTAACACAATATAAATTCTAATTTTATGCTTGACATAGTAGATGCTACATTACTTAAGAACTTGAATTATGTTTTCTGCTAAAGCAGACTGAATTTCATTACTGCAAGTGAACTGCATGCACAATTACCAGTCTCTGATTCCATATCATATGTGAATTAGTGTTCTTTTTTGAGTTTTATGCCACGCTATGGAAGAGATTTCCAAAACAGAAAGCCTAGTGTTTATACAGTGTTTATTCAGTTTGTAATTCTTTAAGCTAACAATACTGCGTTGCTGTCAAAAGCTTGAAAATAGCTTACATTGTTAGTTTTATTGTTTGTTTGCTTATGTATTTTTATGGTTGGAAGATAATTTTAGTATCCATTAATTTGTCATGGATAAAATTGTAGCCAATATCATCCCTGCTTATTTTTCAGCCAGATAGATTTACTACTGCAATTTAAGGAAAAATCTGGATTGTATCCAATAAATATAATCATGGCACTCTCTGTATCAACTATTCAGTTTATCTTTAATATATCATAATTCCTTTCCTTTTTACAAATTAAATGTTTGACCTACATGTGTTCTAATATGTCATCACTTTAACATAATGATAAAAAGGTAAAAACCATTGTTCCATTTTTTTCTCTTAATCTTTTTTAGTGACTTTTACATGTGACATGAAGATTTAGTGTCCGTGAAAGAGGCCATTTGTCTGTTAATCTGTCTTTTGAAACTGTGAATGGAGAACACATAATACCAAGAAGATGACTTACTTATGAGGGATCGAAACTAAGATTATCTTGTCATTATGAATGACATGAAACACATTTAAGTACTTCAAAAGAACTGAGTGGCTTGGAATGGCACCATATTGTGTCATAAATCTGTGTTCTTATATTTATAAAATTGTAAAAAACTCCTGTTTATAAATAAAAAATTAGGATAGGTTTTGAAATATAACTTATATAGCAAATCTTATTAGCATTGCCTTAGAACAATTATATTTCTTTATATTGTTGCTTCTAAATTCTTTCAATTTCTTCTGCTTATAACAATATATCTGTATGTGGTATGTTCACTACAATTTCCACAATCAGCTACAATGTAAGTTTATACTCTTTAGAAACTGTAATTTCAACTTTTACAAACTTATAGAAAAGGAACATTTTTGTAATTTCTTGTGAAAATATTCTGAGCATATACTTATATAATTATATATATATGCTTATATATTAGCATTTTAACTGAAAATTAGTATTCCATTAGAGATAACATAACATTAGTTTTCATTACATTTTTTGTTAAAATTTTAGAAATTCCCTAATTACATATACTAATTTTATAATCAACATTTGACCAAAATGTTGCCTAAAAAAATACTAGTAAATAGCTAATATTTAAACCAACTTATAACTTACATTTTATTTATTTACCTAAACCTTAAGCCTAAATTATAAATATATATTTAAAAAATATATATTTTAATACCTACCTTTATAAATAGGGAGACAGTTTCAATGCAAATAGTCTCAATAGATAGCATGAACATCACATAGTAAGCTTCTTTTAATTTGAGCTCAACTTTTATTAACTTTTTAAAAATTCTTCTTGGAATTTCCATTATGAAAGATACTAAACATGACAGGTCAGTTATACAGAGTGTGTGAGGCATTTCTAGTTGCCCAGGAAATTAAGACATTCTTGTATTCCTACACTTTTCCTGGATACTCTTACTAATTTATATGTTTTTGTTTGTTTGGGGATGCACTCTATGGTGCTCAGGACTGTTCCTAGCTCTGTGCTCAGAAAGTGCTCCTGGAGGGGCTTGGTGGCCAGGACTTAACCCTCTAAGAACAAGCACCTTCACACTGAATTATCGCTCCATCCCATTTTATTTTTCTAACCTTTGATTACTTTTGATGTAAGATTTATATGTATATTTTGTTAAATATGAATACAAGTCATAAAAATAAAGTCAGTTACATTTTAAATAATATGAAATAATTAACAAAATACATGAACAAAAGTCACTGTATCACGGACTTCCCATTCATCATAGATTTGCTCGAGTGGGCACCAGTAACATCTCCATATGTCTTGTCTCATGCAAGTAGAGCCCAAGGGCACCTGCTTGCTCCAGGAACATAAAGAGCCTCAAACCATTCCATTAGGTCATGGGAATGAGTTCTATAATTGTTACTGGTATTTGGCATAACAAATACGACACGGGTAGCTTGCCAGGCTCTGCCATGCTGGTAGCATATTCTTGTAGTCATCTCTAAATCCAGCATTTATTGATGAACCGCTCAGCCGATTTCGGCCACGCGAGGCGGGATGTGATAGGCTGGTGTGCTGGGTGGAGTTTTGACGAGGGGAAGTCCAGATGAGGAAAATGGAGGCCCTCATGGAGTGGGGAGGGGGGGTCGTCTGGCCTGTTGCGGGGCTCTGCTGGGGTGGCGGGCCAGGGCTAGAACCTCGCCATCCCTCCCGGTTGCCTCGTGAGCGGCTGGGCACAGGGAGAGCCAGTAGCAGCTCTGCCCCATGTCTGTGAGTCTCTGATCAAAAGTAAGTATTAGAAAATGTTACTGAGAGCTGAAAGTAGGTAGTGAAGTTCCAGAAGGATGAATCAAAACGTTGGACATGGGAATCGCCTGGAAACGAACAATTTCATTCGTTCCAGAATGAAATTGACCACATCATCTGCAATCAAAGTTTTTTGCCTGACCGATGTTGCTACCATCCAAAATTCCAAACAGGATCGGACCACCATCTCCTTCATGCAAAATTCTACTTCACACAACAGGAAGAAAAGGCTAGAAAGTTTATGAAGAGAACTCCCAGAACGTCCATTAATTGGGAACTCTTTGGCAACATTGCAGCAACATGGGAAGATACCATCATTGATAACATCAATGAAGAATACAACCGACTGGTGCAGCACCTCCATGATTGTGTGAAGAATGCTGAGAGAGAGAAAGGCACAAAAGGATGCTGGTCTTCAAAAACTCTCGAGCTCATTCAAAACGTGGCAAGGCACAAGACTCAGGCAACCAAATGCTAACATCCAAGTTCACAAAGCAGTGCAGAGAAGCGATAAAGGAAGACCTCAAAGAGAGAAAAGAAGAAATACTGAAAGATGCAGCAGAAGCCAGGAAAAGCATTCGCAACGCCTGCCTGTCCTTCGCCAATTAAAGAGCAAGATGACTGCCCTCCTCATGGATCTATCACATCTTCCAGAAAGGCAATGGAAAAGATTATCCACGACTTCTACTCAGATCTCTTTAATAGCCACGTCCACGTGCTCACATACCAAATTCCGCAGGATGGATATGTCATTCCCAACATTCTCCCTTCTGAAATCCGACATGCCATTTCGTCGGTAAAGAAGAACAGCACCAGGCCCAGACAAAGTCAGACCTGAACACCTTAAGAATCTGCCGTAAGTACTCATCGATACACTGGCTCACATCTTCACATGCTACCTGTCTGAATGCAAGGTGCCCTCCCATTAGAAAACCAGCAGGACAGTTCTTCTACTGTTCAAGAAGGGAGACATCCACGACAATGGTAACTATCGCCCCATCTGCCTTTTTTTCTGTCATCTACAAGTTGTTCACTCAAGTCATCCTGAACAGGATTGGCAGAACATAAAATGAAGGACAACCATGCGAGCAAATTGGCTTCCGAAAAGGATTCAGCACAATCGACCATATCCACTTGGTAACCGGGCTCATTGAGGTTTGTAGGGATTTCAAGATGCCGCTCTGTCTCATGTAAATTGATTTAAAGAAAGCCTTTGATTCTGTGGAGACTGAAGAGGTCATCGAAGCCCTAGCCAAACAGGGCGTTCAAACCGAATACATCAAGATCCTTTGTGAGCTGTATTACGGATTCACCACCATGATCTCACCATTCTACAAGGAAGTGTTTATAAATGTCAAAAGAGGGGTTCAGCAGGATGATACTATTTCACCAAAACTCATCAGCGCCACCTTTGAGAAAATCATGTGACAATTAGAATGGGGAGGAATGGGAGTGAAGTCAGATGGTCAGCAACTACACCACTTGTGCTCCGCTGATGACATAGTTCTAATAACACCAAACATTAGCCAAGTAGCACAAATACTGGCTGACTTCGACCAAGAATGTGGAAAGATAGGTCTACAGCTGAATCTCAGCAAAACTATGTTCATGAAAAATGAACTTGTTCCAGAGGCCCCATTCACTCTTTTTTTTCTTTTTTGGGTCACACCCGGCAATGCTCAGGGGTTACTTCTGGTTCTGCACTCAGGCATTACTCCTGGCGGTGCTCGGGGGACCATATGGGATGCTGGGGATCGAACCCTGGCTGGCATGGGCTGGCTGCGTGCAAGGCAAATGCCCTACCCTCTGGGCTATTGCTCCGGCCCAGGCCCCATTCACTCTTAATGGAACAAAGATCTCTGAATGCAGCAGTTATGTTTACCTGGGTCGAGAAGTCAACCTAAAACCTGAGCTGCGCAGGGAGGAAGAGAGCGGCATGGAATACCTTCAAAAGCATCGAAGAAATAGCTAAAAGGACAAAGAATTCCGGCCCGGCACATCTCTTTGACTCCACCATTCTCCCAGCATTAACATAAGGCTCAGAGACCTGGGCCCTACAAAAGCAGGATGAGAATGCTATTCCGGTCTCACAGAGAGGAATCGAAAGAGCTATGCTTGGAATATCATGCCTCACTCAAGTGGAGAAGGTATCCAGAGTTCCGACCTCTGATTTTTTTTTTTTGCCAAGGCATCGAAAATCGGATGAGATGGACATGTAATGCTATTTGGACATGACCGCTGGACTAGAGCCATTATCGACTGGATCCCACGGGATGTCAAAAGATCACGTGGCTGCCCACCTATAAAATGGTCAGACTTCTTCATCAAGACCCAGAGTGAATGGTTTTTAGCTCTTCGTATTCCTGAAGCAACCAGATGCCATTTGACTACACTGGCAGGTGATAGGGTCAAATGGAAATGTTACTGGAGCTCGCTTGAGGAAATCAATAAACAACGGGATGTTTAGTGACCTAGTGATCTAGTGAAGTTTTAATGAAGGAGCAAATTTTGAGTAATATTTTTTGAACCCAGGTTGTTAACAGAAAAACATAGTCTAAGTGTTCTCTGGAATCAAAGTCAAAGAAGTGGCTTCCCTCTGAAGGCGGTAAAACAATCTGCTTCATGCCTCACTTTGTTATACTGACAAAATGCCACTTGGTGTATTTATTCCTCGAATTGTGTAAGAATCAACATTCTGCTTTCATTGTCCATAGAATTCTCATTTCATGGCATGTTCCTTTATCTAGATATACATCTCTAAAGCCAATTTCCAGTTCTCCCTGTGATCCTGGTTGCACAGTATAACAAACTAATACAAACCAACCATTTCTTGAAATTTAGATAGTCAATGCAAGAACAGACTTAGACCAGATGAGCCCATGACAAACCAAAAAAAGATCTATACTATTGCCATATATGGATGCAATGGTCAATATAATTGGTGCCAGCTGAGGAAGCGGGAATGAGGATGTGGGGGTGATGGGAAATGAGTGTCTTTAGGTAGCGGAACACATGAGTGGTGGGATTTTTGTTGGATGGTGAAATATTAAATAAAAAAAAATAAAGGCCAGAGCGATAGTCCAGCAGGTAGGGTGTTTGCCTTGCATGTGGCTGACCCGATTTCAATGCCCGGCATACCATATGGTCCCCCTGAGCACTGTCAGGAGTAATTCCTGAGTGCAGAGCCAGGAGTAACACCTGAGCATTGCTGGGTGTGACCAAAAAAAAGCAATAAATAAATAAATAAAATATATACATTACTAATTTTTTCTTTTAATGAGAACACCAGTTACAATACACTAATTCCATACCCAGTATAACCTCATTTTAATATTGCACTCAGTTGCATTCTTTCCCAAAAAGGTCACAATCCAGATATTTTAGAACAGAATCTTATAATAGGTTAAGGGTACACTCACCATTTAACAATATCCAAGATGGGCCTGCAAGTGAATATGATTTAATTTGCTGAGTCAAAAAGATAAGATCCAGTTCTTTGATGCAAAATAATATATTTTGTCACAGATAAATTTTTAGTATGTATTGGGAGGTTTTGTAACTTCTAATCATTTTAATATTAAATACACTATAGACATAGTTTGATTATATTTTTCATATGCAATAGTAAGGAATGAATTAAATCCTATCTGAAAATATTCTAAAATTAGTATGTTTTCACTTAAAATAGTACCAAGGAAAACAAAAATAACTGTTTTATAACTATACACATAAATATCAATTATACTAAATATCAATGGGTCATTGTTTTTTTGGAAAAAAGTCACATACAGAAAGATATTTATATCTGCTATCAACCACAAAGACATGTAAACATTAATTCTAAAAGATATATGAACACCTATATTCATTACATTGATATTCACAATAGCCAAGATCTGAAACAACTCGTTTCCAACAACACTGAGTAGATAAAGAAATTGTGGCATAATTCATAATAAAATACTACACAGCTATATAAAATGGATTCTTAAGTTTTTTCTAAAACTTTAATGAAACCAGAGGCTCTCCTCTGAGCAAAATAAATTAAAGCAAGAAAGATATACTCAATGATCTCACTCATATGTAGTATATAAATAAATGTAATGTTGAATGAAAGTAACAATTAGACTCCAACAACAGAACTAAGGTTATCTTTTTTTCTTTAAGAAAACATTTTCTCTTTATTGACATTTTTTCAATTATTTCACATTTGAAGGGGGTTACTAACCTTAAGAGGAGTGGTGATGGAAAGAGTCAATGAAGGGATCTAGAGATAACCCTAGTGAGTGTTTGCACTTCAGTGATATGAAGGCAGAGTAAAGACAGGTAAATTATGAACATTTGCTTTGTTCTTATTGTTTACCTCAATAATGAAATAAACAATAAAGTTTTCAATGGGCTTTGTTACTTATAATTGTCTCAACTTAAACATATTGAAAAGAAATATATGGTAACTTGCTTTCTTTGTGCAAAGATGACCTTGTTTTGATGCCCAGAGTACACATCTTTCCTCTAAGTCTTGCAAGGAATGATCTGTGAGTACAGAGACAGGAGTATGCTGTGAACACAGCTCAGTGTTGCCATCAAATAAAAAAGTATATAAACATATACATTCATGTATATAATATTATAAATTGTAGCTATCTTAGTTCCAAAATTATCTTTTGAGTGCCAGTATGGCCAAAATTATATAGAGAGTATTACTATGGCAATCTTAGGTAATAATTATTATACTTTCTATGTTTTATATTTTAACCTGTTTAACATTTAGCTGAAAAAAGACTAATACTTTATTTTGCACAAGTCAATGGTTTAATCTTATTATTTCTCAATGTTTAAAGAGAAGATGGTAACATGAATATGATAAATTGAATTTGTCAATTCTATTACAACCTGACATACTGAAAAAATGCATTTTGCAGAAACACAAGATCAATTCTGTCCATTAAACTAATAACTATATTCTTCATGCTTACTATTTCAGTGGCAACAGGTAGATTAATTTATCACTGTTATAATAATATTTTATATACTTGTAACTGTTTATACGTATAATTATAATTTCTTCAGATTAAATATACTGCTTGGAATTTGTTATTTGTATAATACATCATTATAGATGTGCATTTCATTATATACTAATGAACACATCTTATCTTTATTGATATTTTATTTGGGAATTATTCTACATTTAAAGTAGTTTCAATGACAGTTTAGATCTCATCTATATATTTTTATTTTTTCTCTAATTTTAAAATCTTACAATTATATTTCTGTCAACACAGAATTTGTATGACCCGTTTTGCTCAGCCATAGCAAGACAAAGGTGCTGCCCTCTGGACAATGTTATAGCCAAATTTTCAAGTACTTTTACGCTGGTTATTTCAAAGAACTGACCAATAAGCCTGTCTTTCACAAGAGTGAATTAATTGAAGATATTCACTACTTAAAATAAATTTTAAGCATAACACAGTTTTTTACTCAGAATGTATTCACATATGTTCCATATACAATGGAACATATTCACATATGTTCCATATAAATATCAATATAAATATCAAATGTGTTGATATTTCTTTTATTCAAATGTGATACCTTGCATAGTGATTGATGGCATGAAATGTAAGTGAAGTGTATCTAATCATCCATCTGTGGTTGTCAACAAGAATGTTGCTGAATTGGAAGATTTCCACTTTTACAAAGTGCAGAATAAAATAGTAATTGAAAACCATAGTCCTTAAAATCATGACTGACCCTTTGCAAATACATTGAAACTACTTGAAGTATAATATTATTTAATAATATAGAAATGTTGGGGTACATAGAAGTTTTATAGCAAAGAAATCTTAACTATTTCCCACTTCCTTACAAAGACACCTGTACTCTGTCTCTCATTTCTGTGGAACTACCCTTTTTGGGTCAGATTGTTCAGAGACTACCTTGCATTTATTTTCAGCACCACCTGGTCCTTTGAGCACTACTAGGGGGAAACTGAGCTCAGCTTCTGAAGTAGCCATTGAGCACAAATTAGTATGACCCACACACCCCCAACCACAACTCTCATAAAATGTTTCTTAGATGAGTTCTAAACTGAGAACATCATCATCATCACACTTTTCAGTATTTTTAAAGTCCCTCAAGGTGCCAAAGTAATATACAGTGGGTAGTAATATACACTTGCTTTGATGCAGCTCACTAATGCAGGTTCAATCCCTCTCATCCCATATGGTCCCTGAGCATTGCTAAGAATGATCTCTGAACACAATACTAGTCGTAAGTTCTGAGAGCTACTGGCTGTGACCCCAAAACCAAAACTCAAAACAAATTCTTCAAAAATTAATTCACTTATATCAGAGGCCAGAGCGATAGCCCAGCGGGTAGGGCATTTGCCTTGCATGCAGCTGGCCCATGCCTACCTGGGTTTGATCCCTGGCATCCCATTTGGTCCCGTGAGAGCACCACCAGGAGTAATTCCTGAGTGCAGAGCCAGGAGAAACTCCTGAGCATAGCCGGATGTGACCCCCACAAAAAAAGAGCAAAAAAAAAATTAATTCACTTATATCAAGCACAATGTTGCTGATATATATCTGACAGCTACATCGGTCAGACAAAACTGTCGATTGAAGATGATGTGGTCAATTTCGTTGTGGAACTGTCTACCAGGAGATTCCCATGTCCAACGTTTCACTTCAGCCTTCTGGAACTGTGAGTTCCCATGAAAGGTCTTGGTGGACATGATGAACTCAGGTAGTCTCTCACCCTGTTCGTTCCATTCTAGGCCATGGGTCCTGATGTGGAGTTCTTCAGCTGGTCTTCTTGGTCCTTTCTTGGCATTAAAATCACCGACTATGATCTTGCAGAAATTGTGATCTTTTTTTATAGAACTCCTCTAATTCCATGTAGAATTTCTCAATTTCATCTTCTTTGTATGTTGATGTTGGTGCATAGACAATGAAGATAGAAATTTCTGGCAGTGGGCCACATCTCTTCAAGTGTAATCGTCCTATTCGGTTTGTTAGGCATTGTTGACCCCTTGACATCCCATTATTCGTCGATTTGCTCTAGTGGAAGCCAGTTTCATTTCCATTTGATCCTATCATGTGCCAGTGTAGTACAATGGCATCTGCTTGCTTCAGGAATACAAAGAGCCTCAAACGTTTCATCCAGGGTATTGACAAAGAAGTCTGACCATCTTGTAGGTGGGTGGCCACGTGATCTTTTGACACCCCTGTGGGATCCAGTTGATAATGGCTCTAGTTCAGTGGTCGTTACCAATCATAATACATGTCCAGTCCATCTGATTTTTTGATCTCTTGGCAAACAAGACAGCATCCCTGACTCTGGATCGTGGATGGAGGTTGGAGCTCCAGATTCCTTCTCTCTGTTGAGTGAGGTGTGATATTCCAAGCATAGCTTTTTCGATTCTTCTTTGGGAGACCCAAATAGTGTTCTCATCCTGCTTTTGTAGGATCCAGGTCTCGTAGGCATATGTTAACACAGGGAGAATGGTAATAATAATTAACAGTGGAATTTAACAAACACAAAATAAATGTATGTTGTTTTATTAATTAGTACAGTTTCTATTCTATGAAAATGCACACCTAATAAATACTTGCTAATGAATATATGAGTCACAGATTATCTTGGTAATTACTTCCTGAGGCAATTAATATATATTTCTAGACATTTTCAGTTAAAAATATTCTGACCTGTTGAATTTGCAGCCAATTTAAGATAAAAGTCACCTTTTATTACTTAACATTAGCCAGTTCACTTTAAAGAGTTTGATGGTGACAAAATTGAAGCTATATTCAAAATACAAAAAACCTCATTGACGTACAAGGAAAACATAAATTCAGTGTACCTGGTACAGTGAAGTTTCATTTACTCTTACTATATTTTTTAGTGACTAAGATTATAATACAATGCTTTGGAAATGCTAAAATTTTAAAAGTAACGTCTTCAGTATTATATGACTTTCAAAATTTTCTCATCTACTTGGATAAGAATATTTTAATAATTGTCCTCAACAAATTGCAATATCATAGGCAGTAAAATCAAATGCATGCTAAATTTAAGAAAATAATGAATTCATATTATGAAAAAAACAGTATAGTGATTTTGATTTGCTTTAGGTGTTGCACTTATCAAGCACTTATGCAATTCTCATAGTCCCATAAACATAATTATATAGCAATTGTAATTAACTATTATAATTTGCTTATGCTATTTCTGTAAGAAAGGCCAAGAATTATTCCTTCGGGATAAAACAGGAATTTAGCTTATTTAATAATTCCTTTGTGTAAAATTGGCTGATTTATATCTATTTAATAGTGGCTAATGCAATAATGTGCTTGACAAAGATATGGTAGTTTAACAAGCTGACCTGCTTAGATAGCATCTGTAAATTTTGTATGAGTTCAAACATTATTGGGTGTTTTGTTTGAACAGAGTGAAATTAATGGTTTCTCAACTGAGCTCTACAGCGTCTATAGCCTTTGTATGCCTAGTCCCACACAATGAAAGGTCATTGACTTAAAGTTTTCCTCAGTTTAATTTCTATGCATCTTTCTAGATTTCTGTTAGAGTATTTTCAAAATGGATTTGAAAGCAGTTTTAAGGCTACTCAGATGGCACCTGTTGATGAATCCTGTATCAATATTAATCATTGAAGTCTCACTTGTTTAGTTCTACTGAGGGAAAAATAGGTTTGAGACACTTTTGTTGGACAGACTTCTCTTTAATTAGCAATATAGAAATAAAAGGAATAATTTCTCCATAATTTTAAAAATAATGATTATAACATTTTCACATATGACTTAATTTTGTAAATTGCAGAGCAGAGAGTAACGAAGTTTCATAGATACACTTGTAGAAGGTATCTTATATAAACACTGTATTCAACTTTTAGTAAAATTTTATTTATGGCTAGAGAGAACATACAGTAGTCTGAGTGCTGCTTAGCATGCCACAGGCCTGAGTTTGGGCTAAGCACTGCATGGTCACCCGGATGTCATCGGCAGCACCATCAAGCATCCTGTTAAGATTAGCAAGTGGTTACCCCAAGTATGCCCTCAAAATCTTTTACAAATTAACCTACATTTTACACTTTAGTGTGTTATGAAGAATAACTAATATAAAAGTCATTAGTTTTTGAGTGAAAGAAATTTCAAAATTAGTGGAAATACTTTTTAATTTTTAATTATACACTTTTCTGCATAAATATATTATTTTGTAGAAACTTCGCATGTCTTAAGCTTATAATAACAAGTACAACTATAGTTTTTCAGCTTTATTGGTACATACTGTGACTATAGCACATACCAATTTGTTTTCTAAGTACTTAGAAAGGTGTATTTTCGGGATACAAAAAGGCATAGAGAAAAAAAATACCCCCTATTTTCAAAATGGGTTTTGAAAACACTTTTGAGACTGCTCAAATGTCTAAATGTTCTTTGGGAAAACATTAAAATGCCAGTTCAGTGCTTATTTAGACATTATTGATTTTATATTACTAGTAGATGGAAGGATCGCTGGGGAACGCTGCTTATAATTGTTGCAATAACCTAGCCATCTAATACTACCTAGGGCAAACATCATTTGATCAAACCAATGTAAAATATAAATGTATTCTCCTGGGATTTCTGGAACACAGACAAGAGACAGGAAGACAACAAATATGAATAACTATTAAAATGTGACATCAGATATAACAGAACTGCATCTTTAGAAATTCTCAAATTAAAATAAGCTGTATGGTTTATAAATAATATAATAGATAAAAAAGTCATATCAGTAAAAATTCAAGTTTTTACAAATCTTTGATAATATCTGTAATGTAGCTATAAAAAGTCATCTAAGATTGTGTGTCCCTTATTTGTACATTTTTAGGGCAAGACTTGTATTTTCTTATATGCTGCCTAAACTTTTTCTTAATTGGAAAGCCATACTTATCCATTCTTTTCAACCTCAAGAAAATTGGTCAGATTGATTTTATCCAAATTATGATCTATTTAACCTCTGGGCTCACCAGTCTCAGAGCAATAGACTGTTTGAATACTATAGAAACACATCTTTTACTAACAGAAGGATTTAACATGAGGATATGAAGCTTGAATTTCATGCCCTCCTGGGTAAGAGTTTTTGCTGACCTTGGAATGGTTACCAGCAACATGTGTTACAGACATGTATGGTGTATATGAAATGATAAAATATTTATATTCTTCTGTTATTGCCGAATCTAATAAAAACAGTTCAAGTGTTCTAATAGTATCTACCTGAACAGCATTCCAATTGTGAGTTAGCCAATCTTATCACTGGCAGGGTTATATTCTCAGTCCGTAAGGTCTCATGCCAGCTCACAATTGGAATCTAAGTTTCTCACAATAGGAATCTAAGTTTCTCACTCTCAGCTCCACTGCTCCACTTTCTACCTGTGCAAGCTACAGCTTTCCAAGGAAAGCCTAGAGCCTGCATTCTATGTATCTAAATACCCATCCATGTATACACATCTATATATGTATAGGTTATTTTCACTCAACAATCTTATAATTTTTAAGTCAAAACCTAAAGATTCATTCATCCTTTATCAACTTAATAAATATTTGTCAAACACATGTCTTATATTTTCCTAGAATTTGAACAAGTGCTACCTCTAAAGAACTTAAAATTAATTATTCCAGAACATCAATGTTGCTTTAGTCACTGTCATAACTATTGAAATCAGATTTGCAGAGGCAAGATAAGTTTACCTACCTTAGAAATGTAACAAGACTATCTGGCACTCAAAGAAACCCTATTTTAACATCTAAGGAAGTATTTTGGGATGAAGTATGAAGGGATATATATTCTATGTCAGAGTATAACTAGTAGGATCTTTGACCTCATAGATGACACATATGTGCTTAATGTTGCTTTGATGACATAAGTAATTGCAACAAATCCATGTCCCATATACCTGATTTTACAAATACAGCATCTTCAAAGTTTATCTTAATTATATAAATATGGTAAAATAAATATATTTATGTCCTTGTCACGTATCTTCCTGTTGTTTGTAGATTTGTTCAAGCAGGTACCAGTACTGTCTCCATTCATTGGGAATGAGGTCCATTATTGTTACTGTTTTTGGCATATTGAATACACCACAGGTAGCTTGCCAAGCTCTGCCATGCCTCTGGGTACATCCCAAGGGCCCCAGTCTTTTCCATGTCAAACCATCAACCATTCATGGCCCATGGTGCAGATCCCTGGGTGTAGACAAGCCTGTCTCCTGTCTGCCACATGACAATGCAACTGGGCACTGCAGCCACACCTGCAACACCTCAGGGGGCAGGAAATATATTTATATGAGTATGCAAATCCCCCTTTATATGTATGTATAGAGATAGTTTAGTACACCTGTATATTATATATACATATATATGTAGAGAGTGCTATGCAAATATATACAAATATATTTACCTAACTGCCCCCCCCCACATTTATGTCTATTTTATTTTGTAAGCTTGTGGTAATATTTTCTTAGTAGGGAGTTACAGAAATAGTCTTAAGCTCAAATTAATATTATACTAACAGTTAATATAAATTATCACACTCATAAATTGTTCTAAGCACATTATTAAACTTAATAATCTCAAGTTTTTATTGTTAACAGTTATAATAATAATACCTTAATAATACCTATTTGGTAAAAGTTATATTAGTATTTTATTTTTTAAATTTGTTTTCAATATATTTTGTAATATACAACCATGCCTTTCTTAAACCTAAAAATTCACTGAAATCAGGGTATAACTTTTCTTAATTGAATCACCATGAGATAAACAGTTGTAAGCTATTCATGATTGGGTTTCAGTATATAATATTCCAAAACCTGTCTTCACCATTGTACATTTCCCACCGCTAATGTCCCCAGGATCCCTCTGGTCCCCACTCAGCCTGTTCCTGTGGCAGTCACTCCTCTCTCTCTCACTGTTTGCTCTCTATCTCTTTCATACTCTCCCCATCCCCTTTTAGGCATCATGGTTTGCAAACAGGTGCTGAAAGCTTATCATGTATATCACATTGCCTTCTTCCAGCACTCATTCCCCACCAGAGTAATCATTTCCAACAATATTTGTCATAATAGCCTCTTCTCTATCCTATCTGCCTTACTACTAACCATATAAGGCAAACCTCCGACCACAGACTCATCCTCCTGACTGTCATTTCTTTTTATCTTTGGGTATTAGTCTCATACTAGTTTTTATTTTATCCCAAAATTGATGTAGCAGGCAAACAGGGGGCCCACATGGCAGTGAATTTTTTGCCCTAAGGCTGTCCAGAGTCACCTTTTGGAATCAAGAAAACCAGGAACCGAGATTTGATGAGACTCATTAACCCTCAGTAGACCTTGAGGAAGCTGGATCAACCAGTCTCTGCCCAGCCCGTAATCTGGTTATATTCCAGGACAGAAGATCCAGCAGGAACAGAGCTCAAGAAAAGGAGGGGCCGGAGCGATAGTCCAGCATGTAGGGCATTTGCCTTGCACGCGGCTGGCCTGTGCCGGTCCGGGTTCGATCCCTGGCATCCCATATGGTCCCCGAGCACGGCCAGGAGTAATTCCTGAGCGCATTGCCAGGAGTAACCCCTGAGCATTTCCAGGTGTGACCCAAAAAGAAAAAAAAAGAGATTTTCCAAGAAGACCGCTCCATATCTGTTCCCCATGGCAACGGCCCTAGCAGTGGACTTTAACCTAGATTGAAGCCCCATCTGGGAGTAGTTTTGGAAGAAATCTATAAAAGCCATCCTGACCAAAAGACTACACGCATATGCTGCCTGAGTTCACGTGCTGCTTGAGTCCACAGGGCCAAGCACATGGGTGCCCGAGCACGTGTGTTGCCCGCATCCCCCTCTTGAAATGTGTACTCTCTCTCTCTCTCTCTCTCTCTCTCTCTCTCTCTCTCTCTCTCTCTCTCTCTCTCTCCTGTCCCTCTTCTTTCCCCTTCCAAACCTCCATAATAAAATGTTTAACTTCACTGCTCATCTACTCCTGAAATTTTTTTTTCTGTGAGAAAGACAACTCTGAGGAAACACTGGGTAAGGCCTAGGACTGACTTACCTTTTATCAGTCCTTAGCCCGCCCAGTGGGTCCCGGGTGGCAGAGGCGGCTGGGGAGAAAGTGACCTTCTCTCTCCCCTTCCTGCCCCACGTAAGCCACCCGTGGGGGCCACCTACATCAAAATGAGAGAAATCATTATATGCCTTACCCTCTTCCTCTGGCTCATTTCACTCATCATGAAAAGCTCCATTTCCTATATGCAAATTTCATACTTTTATTCTTCCTGGCAGATAATAATACTTCATTGTGTAGATATAACAAAGTTTATTCACTCTTCTGTTTTCAGACTCTCAGGTTGCTTCCGGATTCTGGCCAGAGCTGCAATGAGCATAGACGTGCCGAAGACTTCTTTCTGTTTGGGGGCCCCTAGTTCATATTCCAAGGAGTAGCACTGCTGGACTGATGGAAGTTCAATATCACTTTTTGGAGAAATGCCCATATTGTTTTCCAAAGAGGCAGACCATTCAGCATACATATCAACAAGGAATGAGAGAGCCCTCTTTACCCCAACATCCATACCAGTGATGGTTGTTCTTTTGATGCTTTCCAGTCTCCGTGTGAGATGACATATTATTTTTATTTTGATTTTTATCTCCTTATGATCAGTGATGAAAATAATTTTTTTTCATGTGCCTTTTGGTCATTTGTGTTTCTTCTTGTAGGAAGTTATTGTTCATTTCTACACCCCATTTTTTGTTGGGGTTGGAGGGTTTTATTTCCTTGTAGTTTTACCAGTGTCTTACATATATTTGATATTAACACCTTATTGAAGGTGTTGGGGAAATAATCTTTCCCATTCCATGATCTGTATTTGTATCCTGGTCACATATTCCTTCACTGACAGAAACTTCTTCATTCAATGCAATTCCATTTGTTTAGCTTTGGGTCCACTTGCTTGGTTGGTGGTGTTTCATCTTTGAAGAGGTCTTTACCTTCAATGTCATGGACTGTTTAGTCAATGGTTTCTTCTATGTAGCATATGGATTCAGGTATGATACAGAGCTATTTATTTTGATCTGAGTTTTGTGCATGGCGTTAAAAAGAGGTCTGAGTTCAATATTTCTTGCATGTAACAGCCCGGTTTTCCCAGCACCATCCCTTGTTGAAAGGCTTTCCTTACTCTACTTCAGATTTCTTTCTCCTTTATTAAAGATGAAATGATAACATATTTGAGGGTCTGTGTTAGGATATTTAACTCTATTCTATTCATCTGAGGGTCCATGCTTCACTTTGTAGTACAGTTTCAAGTGCCTCCTATCTTCATTTTCCCAAGGATTGTTTCTATATGTTTGATATTATTCTATACAAATTTCAGAAGTATTTGATCTATTTTATAGAAAAGTGTCATCAGTATCCTTATAGGGACTGCATTGTATCTCTTCAATTGTTTGCCACTTTAATGATGTTAATTCTCTCAATCCTTCTATCCTCTTTTATTTCTTGAATCAATGTTTTGTAATTTTCTTTGTATAGGTCTTAGCAATTTAGTTAAACTGACTACAAGAGAATTGATTTCTGAGGTACAATTGTGAATGAGATTATTTAAAATATCTCTTTTTCTCTTTCATTATTTGCATATAGAAAAAAACATGAACTGTTGCGTGTTGATTTTGTAACCTCTCATACTACTATAAAAATCTACTATTCCTAGGAACAGTTTTGTAGAATTATATGATTTTCTAAACGTAATATCAAGTCTTCCTCAAAAAGTGAAAGCTTTACTTTTTCCTTTTCTATAGAATGCCCTTGCTATCTTTATCTTGCCTAACTACTGTTAATATTTTCTGTACTAAACTGAATAAGAACGGCAAGAGGGGTAACCCTGTCTGATCTTAGAAAGAAGGCTTTTATTTCTTCTCCAAAGAGAAAAATGTTTGCTGTGGGCTCAAAACAAAGGGCTTTGACCATATTGAGGGAAGTTTCCTTCAACTCCAATTTTGTTGAGAGTTTTAAACATTAACTGCTGGATCTTGTCAAATGTTTTCTCTGCATCTATTGTTATGTGTACATGCTTTATATTTTCTTTTATTGACATGATATATTATGTTGATTGCTTGCAAGTGCTAAACCTTCCTTGCATCCCCAGGGTGAATTCTATGTATTATCTTTTTGATTAGTTGTTGGATTTTATTCAATGGTATTTTATGGAGTATCTTAGCATCTGTTTTCACTAAGAATATAGGCCTGTAATTTCTCTCTCTCTCTCTCTCTCTCTCTCTCTCTCTCTCTCTCTCTCTCTCTCTCTCTCCCTCCTCTGTAGTATCTGTCTGTCTGCTTTTGGTACCAGTGTGATGTTTGTTTCATAAAAAACTGGAGTGTTTCTGTTTCTTCAGTTTTTCTGGAGAAGGTTGAAAAGGTTTGGTAGTAGGTTCTTTAACAGTTTTAAGAATTCACTATTGAATCTATTATAAATTGAAATTGTAAGCAAAAGTCTTCCCAAGCACAAATGTCCAGGCCTAGATTGATTCACTAGTGAATTTGTAAAACTGTTAAAGAGCACCTACTGTCAAAACTTTCCAAGCTTCTCCAGAAAATTGAAGAAATTTTATATGTCTGTTCAAGTATTCCAAATCTTGGTTCAGCTCTGAGAAGTGAAAGAATAATGGAATTTGTCCATTTTCTATAGATTCTCTTTTTTCATGGCATAAAGATTCTCCAAGTAATTTCTGATGATACTTTTAATTTCTGTTGACATCCCCCATTTAATTTCTGATTTGGTTTATTAGGGTTCTCCTTCTCTCTCTTTTGTGAATCTTGCTTCTAGTTTATTAATCTTATTAATTTTCAAAAAACACCTCTTGGCTCCAATTATCTTTTTAATTGTTTTTTGGATTTCAGCTTGTTAATTGTTGCTCTTTCATTATTTCCTTCCTCCTGCGTGGTTTGGGTATTTTTTTTCTTTTTGGCTTTTCCAAGATGTTAAACTGAGAAGTCGTTACTCATATGAGACTCTTATTCCCTCCTGGTGAATGCCTGCACAGCTTCAAACTTTCCATTTAACACCACTTCTCCTCTTTCCCATGAATTCTACAGTCCATGTCCTCATTTTCTTTTGTTTCAAGATTTCCATTTTGCTTTCCTCTCTGACCCATTGGATGTTTATTATTGAGTTGTTTAATTTCCAGGTGTTTGATTTGATTCTCCATTTTGGTGTGTGACTAATTTTTATTTTCAGTGCCTCATGGTCTTTGAAGAAGGTTGATATAATTTCTATTCTTTGATTTTTGGGTCACACACATTATAAGTAATCATTTTAGATTACCTAACATTAATAATGACAACATCTAATAAGTATTTTTTGGTTGTATGCATTTATTAATCACTTCATATATTTTCTATATTTATTACAACATTCCCAACTAGAATCTTAACATTTCAAGATGTGTAGTGATCTCAATTTCCATTTGATTTTTTAAAATTTAGCGCTTCCATGTATAGATAGAGGGAAAATCATTCTACCTCTATAATTTAACAATAATGTTATGTCTAATTATAAGATAGTGAATTTTCAAGTATGCCCTTTTAAATTGAAAGCATCTGTAGGATGAATTATTATTGTATATTTAGAGCTATCCATTGTCCTTTCCTGTTGACTTAGAATATTGTTCAAAAATGAGCATAAGTGGGGCTGGAGCAATAGCCCAGCGGGGAGGGCCTTTGCCTTGCATTTGGCTGGCCCGTGCCAGCCAGGGTTCGATTCCGGCATCCCATATTGTCCCCGAGCACTGCGAGGAGTAATTCCTGAGTGCAGAGCCAGGAGAAACCCCTGAGAATTGCCGGGTGTGACCCAAAAAAGCAAAAAAAAAGTGCATAAGGGGATAAGCACTTGGGTTTACCTAAATCACACTGGCATACTCCTTTTATACTCTTCTTATGGAAGTGTACGTCCCCAAATTTAACATGATGATGGGCCAGAGCCATAGCCCAGCGGGTAGGGCGTTTGCCTTGCACGCGGCCGGCCCATGTCGGCCCGGTTCGATCCCCGGCATCCCATATGGTCCCCGAGCACCGCCAGGAGTGATTCCTGAGTGCAGAGCCAGGAGTAACCCCTGAGCATCGCCGGGTGTGACCCAAAAAGCAAAAAAAAAAAAAAATTTAACATGATGTGCTTTGACTTATAGATTATTGTATGAAATGATTCGATAGAGGTTGAGGTCTACATCTTAGGTAAACTAAAATTGTTCTCTTTCATCTTTTTTCTTCCGTAGCAGAACATGTTTTGAACGCAAGTGCCTCTACACATGAGTCTCAAGTATGTTAGATGTGGAGTGCACAGGAAGACAGTACGGAGGAAGAAGCAGATCCAATTCAGCTTTCCAACTGACACAAAAACATTAGCTTTATTAATGATAACACTTTTCCCAGTGAGGTTTCATTTATTTGTATTTATAATGGTAATTTCATAGTCTGATCAAAGAACTTCTTTTGCCTCTTCATACTCTACAACTTATTACACAAGTAGAATTTAGTAAATGTAAACCTAACATAACTCTTCCTGCTTAGCACATAATCAGCAGCATGTCATCTCATTTACAATCAAACTTCTATTATTGCTTAAGAAAAAATAGACTATTTCTCAAGTAAGCATGTTTCCTATGCAGACATATTGGACATTTTCTTATTTTTTAGATATTTCAAGTTCATTTTCTTTTTAAAGAACTTCTCAACTGTGATTTTATTTTTCAAATGGATATTATAATTTTCCTTTCTGCAATATCTACTTGTATATGAAATCTTGGAAACTTAAATTAGAATATTTATTATGATATTTGTTTAAACATGTAGCAGTTTATAGAATTATTTAAATTGTTCATGTCATTTGTATTCTATCTAAATCCCGTGTGCTAAATTTTAGAATCTTATTTACTAACAAATCACATTACATGTCCAGCCCATCTGATATTCGAAGCCTTGGCAAACTACATAGTGTCCCTGACTCTGGAACAGCAACAGAGGTCAGAGCTCTGGATTCCTTCCCTCACTTGAGTGAGGTGTGATATTCCAAGCATAGCTCTTCCGATTCCTCTTTGGGAGACCCAAAGAGAATTCTCTTCCTGCTTTCATAGGGCCCAGGTCTCTGAGGCATATTTAATGCAGGGAGAATGGTGGAGTCAAAGAGATGTGCCCAGAGTCGAAGGTTCTTTGTTCTTTTAGCTATTTCTTCGATGCTCTTGAAGGTGTTCCATGCTGCTCTCTCTCCTCCTGTGCAGCTTAGGTTTTAGGTCATTCATCTTGTTGAGTTCTTGACCTAGGTACACACAACTGCTGCATTCAGAGATATTTGTTCCATTGAGAGTGAATGGGGGGCCTCTGGAACTAGTTCATTTTCATGAACATTGTTTTGTTGAGATTCAGCTGTAAAACTATCTTTTTACATTCTCGGGATGTGAAAAGATCCCACAGACGTCAAAGATCACGTGTCTGTCCACCTACAAGATGGTCAGACTTCTTCATCAAGATCCTGAACGAACAATTTGAAGCTCTTCATATTCCTGAAGCAAGGAGATGCCATTGGACTACACTGACACGTGATAGGGTTAAATGGAAACATTACTTGTGCCCACTCGAGCAAATCGACAAATAACGGGATGTCAGGTGATCAAGTGAAGTGATTTACTAACAATTACCAAGAACTACAACCATGGCAAATGTCGACAGAAATTAATAATTTCTTATGGATAGTTTTTATTAGAAAAATTGAATCAATTAACAAAACATGTTTTTTAAATTGTACAACTGAAAACCAAATGCAATAATTGTATTGAAACTAAAATGCATGATACCTATATTGGGAGAAATTACACGCAATATTTTTTCTGCAATACATATAACTTTGACTTATTCATTTTTATTCATAACAAATGTTGATGAGCCAATTATTGATTATTCCACAAAACATTGTTCATTAATTAGGCAGTGCATGATTGCATTTATACCACTTAGAGTAACAGGTTTCAACTAGATTCAAGTACTTTAGAAATATTATTAAAAATTCACAACTTAAATATGAATTATTATTTATTTAAACTGATACATCAGTTTCTCTACTGAGAAATCTACTAAATCTACTTTAGTAGATACCTCATCTTTAATAAATATTGAAAAGTAAGCAAATTTCGGTTTAAATTTCTTTCACATTTTATATTTATGATAATTACTAATCTTTTTTAACAGTGAGACTTACTTTCTTTTTACTAAGCAGTAATTTTAAAATAATAAATAGAACAAATAATTGTTTTATTTAATATGATTTTTGTTGTTTGACTTCGGTTCTTTTACTTATCAAAACAAAATGGCTGCTTCATCTCCTGCTCAAGCTATATGAGAAGTATTTTCTGTTGCTTATAACTCCCATAGTCTCTGAATCTTTTTTAGCCCTGACATAATAACGTATCTGCTGTGACCAGCAGGACTTTTAGAGACAATATAATATCCACATGTTAATGATATGGAAAATGATATTTAATAATTATTTTTTACTGATTTTAACCTGACCAGTTGGAACTTAGATATCACAAAGGGGAACAAAAGGTGATAATTTTATTGATTTCTAATTTTATTAAAAAATGTTCTAATTTATTAAAAAGCCAGTGAGTTATTAGGATGCATGTTGCATGTAAATTTCTTAAATGAACATGAAATTAAATTTATTAATAATGATTGTGCTGAGAAAAGTGAGAGGTAGAATAAAAGGATGCTCTGGAGTCTTAGAGTGTATTTCAGGTAAAATAATCTCCTGCCTGCACAACTATCTCTGCTATTTCAATGGACCACCTCCTAGCTCCTGACCCTCTCATTGCCACACCCAATCAGGCAGTATTAATCTCTGATATCCACACCTGACACCTGCCATTTCAGTTGGCCCAGTTCCATAGCTACTGAAGCCCTCATCCATGTGACAGCTCATTTCAAATTTCACACTTTTCATAGTTTAACTTCCTGTCTCAGGGTGAATATGAGCATGGTTAGGTTAGACTCTAGCCAATTCTTTAGACAGTTCTAGGGTAGTTAACTAAAATGATCCAATCTCAGCACAGTAGGAATATAGCCAACCCAAAGGGGAAAATACATAGAAGCCCACCAAGTTCAGTGAGAGAAAAAAACATGAAGGCTCAAACAACTCAGTAAATCCTCAATGACTTTAGTGACACCAGGATGAGGATGTTTATTGAAGTCAAATAAATAATGGCACAGGTAACTGTCTAATGCCAACCAAATTGCCACCTTCATCCTCTGTCAAGCCGTGGGTGGTCTCCAAGAATGACACAAACAAACACATAAGAAGATCAACAAACACACATGGGTTATTCAAGCTACAGGGTAGTCTGAGAAGCCATTTGATCTCACAGGTAGATCATTTATGAAAAGTAACATTTCTCTCCCAGAGGGCTACCAAGATGTGAGTCTTTCTTTAAGTTGACAGCAATGTCAAAGATGGATAGAAGGCATAAGCAATGTTCAAAAGGCACAGGAATAGTAGATGCAGGGGTATTTCACATTGCCAATCAGTAGGTATCACAACACCTAAAATAGTTTTATTTATATGTTTACTACTAACAGATGTTTTTCATCTATTCTATTATTTCCTGTTATTCTATTCTTTCCTGGGTACAAGTACAGAGTCCTTTGTTTTCTAAGTCTTAAAATTGTTTTACCCAGAGGAATACCTAATATATATACATATATAATATAATATATATATTATATAATAATATATAATATTATATATATTGCATATATATAATGTAATATATATTACAAATATATATATACATATATGTATTAGGTATATATATATATATATTTGTAATGGGGGTGATTTTCTAAAGGTAGTCAACAAAGCACAAGAAAGCATAAGATCTAAAATAAGAAATCTACAAGCAGAAACGGAGAATATGTAGGTAATTAAATAAAACATAGAAACGGCATAGTAATAGCAGCTGAGAAAAAAAGGACAGAGGCATGCCAAGACAAGATGGAGAAAAATAAAACAACAGGACATGGGAAAATATTTGAAAAGAAATGAATGGCATAGCAGAGAATAATGAGATGAATTCCAGATGAATAATGTAAGAGTCATGGTAGTACCTTAAGAACAGGAACTCAAAGTCAAAAAGTAAACAGTAGTTAAATCATAGATACGGATTTCCAAGATTTGAGGCATACAGACACCAAGATCCAAGAGACAAAATGGTTCCAGGTAAAACAGATTCAAATAAGAGTACTACGAATCACACTATGCTCAGAATAACAAAATACAAACAAAGAGACAGAACATTGAAGGCATCAAGATTAAAAGATTAACTTAAATACAATACAAAGCAAACTACTTAATATTCACAGACATCTATCAGATGATACACTATGAGGTAGGAAAAATGAAGGGATCCAGTACAAAAATCAATGAAATGATGAGATCATTTTATTCTATTCAGCTTGATTATCATTCATACCTGAAGGAACAATGCAGAACTTCAAAATAATAGAAATATTTTAATAGAGTCTTAGCTTTGAGGCTGGAGCGATAGCACAGTGGGTGGGGCATTTGCCTTGAATGCAGCTTACCTGGGTTTGATTCCTCAGTATTCCATATGGTCCCCTGAGCACTGCTAGAGTAAATCTACTAGTGCAGAGCCAGAAGTAACCCCTGAGTATTGTTGGGTGTGACCCAAAAAGCAAATAAATAAATAGGTACATAAATAAATAATTAGAATAATAAAGTCTTAGCTTGAAACCAATTTTTAAGAACCTTCGTTAAAAGACAAGACATAGTCAGCACTTAGCATTGGGTATGACATTCTCTCATGGTATTTAAGGTTTTTCCTCTACTAGACTGAGTGGTTTATTTACTCCTATTACGCAAATGTATTTTATACATTTGCCTAGAAAATCAACATTTTTATAATTATTATTATACCACCGTGAGATTTACCATTACAAAGATGTTCATAATTGGGTCCCAGTCATGCAGTGTTCCAGCACCCATCCCTCCACCAGTGCCCCATTCCCACCACCAATGACCTACCACCAATGTGACCCTACCACCACCATAGGTCACAGCCCACACCTACTACTCATTCCACATCAGTCCTCCAGTTACTTGCAAATTCAATGATCATTATAATGTATACATGGGCAAGGTCCTTGGAAGGAACTGGCCCCTAAACTTGGTTATTATCTAAGCTTGGCATGCGGCTGCAAAGTGGCCATGCGCTGTGGGTAGGAGCTGGTGCAGCTGTTTGGACATTCTCGTCTCTTGCATTACTGATGACTGTGGCTATGGGGCTCGAGGCCACCCCACTGGGTCATTGGAGGAGATGCGATGAGGGGAAGGGCCTCAATTCCCCCTCAAGCCCAGCAAGCACCGCCACAGTAGCCCACGTGTCTGCTGGTTCTAGGAGCTCTGCTGAACCCTGCCAAGGACCAAACCAGTTTCTCCCTCACATTGCTCCATGGGCAGCAATGTGTGCGTAGGAGCCTGCTCAGCTGTGTGTCCTGACAGTCTTTTCTCTGGCCTTGCTAATGACGGCCACTAAGCTCCACCTCCAATGAGAATCAGCATTTATGTCTAAAGTTAATGCTTGATCAAAGATTTTATTTTTACATCCATATTCATTTTATAATCATTTACTTCATGCACATGCTTAACTTATATCTACAATACAATAATTTCTAAAATAGTCAATATTCCTTTTCTTGGAATAAACGACAATTTTATACTCCTACTTTATACTTCTGTTCATACTGTCATCTTAGACTATTAATTCTCTTCACTCTACTAAATGTACATTCACAGAATACAAATCTTAAAGTGCTTTGGTGAAGAATTATAAATAATATTAGTTATCTGAATTTTATATGCTATAAAAGATACAGTTTAAAATACATTTTTACTTTATCAATTCTTCATTTATTTAAATTTTTTCATATTTTCATACTAGCTCTATTCAAATATATCTGCAGGTACTACCATCTCCACAATAAAACAATTTAGAAATAAATCTATCCTAAATACATGACAAAATGAATCTTAAACAAAAAATGTTCAAAGCCATAAAAATGGAATATTTCATCTGTAGAACTGACCTAATATGAGGATGGGTTAGAGAAGTGGGTTTTGGACTCTTATGGAAAGAAGCAGGCTCTCTGGTGGTGGGGGTTGGAAAATGCCTACATGAAATAGTAATATAACATAATCCAAATACCATAATAAAATGGCCTAAAATTTTAATATTAAAACCTAATGCTATACATATTAATAAATATCACTGTCTTCCCGTTCATCATCGATTTGCTCGACGGGCACCAGTAACATCTCCATATGACCTGTCTCATTCAAGTAGAGCCCAAGGGCACCTGTTTGCTCCAGGAACATAAAGAGCCTCAAACCATTCCATCAGGTCATGGGAATGAGGTCTATAATTGTTACTGGTATCTGGCATATCAAATACAACATGGGTAGCTTGCCAGGCTCTGCGGAGCGGGTAGCATACTCTTGTAGTCATCTCAAAATCCAGCATTTATTGATGAACCGCAAGGCCACAAGCAGCCGCAAGCCAGGCTGTGATAGGCTGGTCTGCTGGGTGGAGTTCTGATGAGGGGGAAGTCCAGATGTGGAAAATGGAGGTCCTCATGGAGTGGGGGGTCATCTGGCTTGTTGTGAGGTTCTGGTGGAGTGGCGGGCCAGGGCTAGAACCTGCCGTCCCTCCAGGGTGCCTCATTTATATTATTAATAAATAATATATGGAAAATATTTCTTGCTAAATCTTGGGTGAATTTTGAATAAGTGGAGCTATGAATAATCATTTAGTAAAGAGCTATTAATTCATCATCCCAATAAAGTAAGGATTGTTCTTACAAGAACATGAAAATCATGTAAAATATATTGATCAGTCATCCTTGGAAAATAAAAGGAAAGGAAAATAAAAGAAAAAATAAAAGTTACATTTATTACTATGAGCATCCCTCAATTTCTTTTAATTGCTGATAACAAAATGATGAAATAGTGTGCAATGGAGCAGCTCACCACCACAGAAGTTCCTGTTACCTTGAGCTCTAGCTCAGAGAATTCAGGTCATAAAGAATGAATCCAATGTAGTAATTATCCAGCATCGAGTTAGCACTGACAGAACAGAACCAGAAGTAGCTTGGCTGTTTTATTTTTGTCTTTCATCATGTTCTCCCCTGGTTTAAATGGGATAGCCATTTTTAACAGGTTAGCATATATCTATATATATATATATATATATATATATATATATATATATATATATATATATATATATATATATGAAGAACAAAGACTGGAATATTTGTATGACTTTGGCCATAAGCAAACAATAAGTAGCTTTAATGTACACCTTTAGTATGAGTACCTTTAATGTATACCTAGGAAGTTGCAGCGACCTCATATTAAGCCATATAGAATGTCCCTGTGTGGCTGCATATCTGAAAACACCAGTTTCTAAATAAGCTGAAACTTGTTTTACCGAGGGGCTATCTTGATGATTTTATCAGGGGAGCAAATTCCCACAGTTCATGGATCTTGTAACATTTGTGAAAAATTAAAGATGCCACTGGTCTATCTTATCTAAAATTACCTTGTTCTATGAATTAATATTAAAATATTGTCTGATCTTTCTCTTTGTATTCTCCTTATGGATCCCTGGATCACTTGACATCCTGTGACATCAAGTGAGAAAAGTGGCGTGCCTTCTCTCACTTGAGTGAGAAACGAACTAGTTCCTGAAGCTCCATTCACTCTTAAAGGAAAAACATCTCTGAATGCAGCATTAACATAATGCAGGGAGAATGGTGGAGTCGAAGAGATGTGACCAGAGTCAGAGGTTCTTTGTCCTTTTTAGCTATTGCTTTGATCCTCTTGAAGGTATTCCATGCCGCTCTCTTCCTCCACGCAGCTCAGATGCTAGGTCTTTCATCATGTTGAGTTTTCGACCTAGGTACACATAACTGCTGCATTCAGAGATGTTTGTTCCTTTAAGAGTGAAAGATAGAGAAATGGAAAGAAATCAAGAACCTGCCATGGAGGAGGGCTGGGGGGGGGGGGGAGGGAACCGGGGACGTTGGTGGTGGGAGATGGGCACTGGTGGCGGGATGGGTGCTGCTACACTGTATGACCAAAACCCAAATATGAACTTTTTAATTGTATATCTTTGTAATTTTAAAAATAAAAAAAATTTTTAAAAAAAGAGTGAATGGAGCATCTGGAACTAATTCTTTTTTTCATGAACATTATTTTGTTTAGATTCAGCTGTAGAGCTCCCTTTCCACATTCATTGTCGAAGTCAGTCAGCATTAGGCCTCTTGTCTAATGTTTGTTGTTATTAGAACCATGTCATCAGCGAAGTGGAGGTGGTGTAGTTGCCTACCTTCTATCTTCATTCCAATTCCTTCCAGTTCTAATTGTCACATGACAGTCTTGAACATGGCGCTGCAGAGTTTTGGTGAAATTGTATCACCCTGCCAAACCTCTTTTTGACATCAATGATCACTTCCTTGTAGAATGGTGAGATCTTAGTGGTGAATCTGTAATACAGCTCATGAAGGATCTTGATGTATTGGGTTTGAATGTCCAGTTTGGCTAGGGCTTCGATGACCACTTCAGTCTCAAAAGAATCAAAGGTTTTCTTTAAATCAATGAACCTTAGAGAGAGCGGCATATTGAAAGCCATACAAACTTCTATGAGTTGGTTACCTTGTGGATATAGTCGATTATGCTGAAATCTTTTCAGAGCTCAGCTTGCTCACATGGTTGTCCTTCATCTAATGTTCTGCCAATCCTGGTCAGGATGACTCAAATGAGCTGCTTGAGATGACAGACAACAGGCAGATGGGGCGATAGTTGCCAATGTCGTGGATGTCTCCCTTCTTGACCATTAGAACTGTCATGCTTGTTTTCCATTGGGAGGGCACCTTGCATTCAGACAGTTAGGGTGTGAAGAGCTGAGCCAGTGTCTTGATGAGTACTGACATGAATATATGACATTAATTTCAGATATCAAGTGCCACTTGTAAATTCTATGTAGAAACCTTAGAAGGCATTGATAGTATAACATTACTAATTTCTCTCCATCATGAGACCATAAATATTCTAGATATGGTATGTCTTAGGCTTTCTTTGTAGATTAAGATTTAAAAGAACAAATGCCCTCCCTACTATGTAAACCATGAAGATTAAATTTTCCCATCAGATCATATTTTCTGATGGCAAAATATGTTTTCCTATATTATGTTTCTCAATATTTTCCCATCAGAACATAAAATACTGGTTTTTATTAAAAATGCTTTCCACAATAATGTAATAAAATATATCATTAAAATTTCCTGTTTTATAGGCAGAGCAGAGAGTACAGATATGACAAATGCTATAATTTTGTGATTAATTCTGATATTATATAAAAATACATTTACTAAAATCATGTACTACAAAATATTTCTAGACATAAAATGAATACCCTTCATATTAAGGAAGTGTAAATTGTTACATTTGCAGGATGGACAGTAAGGAAGGTGCTTGCCTTGCCTGTGGAATACCCAGCTCCATCCCCTCACAGCACAGTCACCGGTGCTTCACAACAGTGATCCTAGATAGCAGACCCCGAAGAAAGTCTTGAACTCATCTGGGTGTGATCCCCAGAATGATGTGTAAAAAGTGTAAAATTTTTTTTTGAAAATTACAAATTTTCCAAAACCAGTTTTGACTTGGATTAAATGTATATAATTATGAACATTGATACAGTAATGTACTTTAAAGTAAAAGATATTGATCTATACAAAATATATTTAGAACAGTTACCTTGAGTAAAATTTAGAAAAATTACCAAGTATTCAAAAGTATGATATTTATATGTATATCACTTGTATCGCTTGTCTTCCTGTTGATGATCAATTTGCTCGAGGGGCACCAGTAACATCTCCATATGTCCTGCCACATGCTAGTGTAGCCCAAGGGCACCTGCTCACTCTAGGAATATGAAAAGCCTCAGACCATTCCTTCAGGTCATGGGAATGAGGTCTGTAGTAGTTACTGGTTTTTGGTATATCAAACACAGCACGTGTTTTGTTTTTGATATACCAAAAACAAACATGGCTCCGCCATGCAGGTGATATACTCTCAGTAGTAGGCTCTCATCTCATGCATTTACTGTTGAACTGCCCCTCTGCAAAGTGGCCACACGCAATCGGGAGAGAACAGCTTTTCTCTTGGGTGGAGATCTGATGAGCTGTGGAGTCTAGATGTTGAACATGGCAACCTCATGGTGTGGGGGTTCCTCTGGTTTATTGTGAGGCTCTATTGGGATGGCAGCCAGGGCTAGAATTCACCATCCCTCCCAGGCACCTCATGATCAGCTGAGCACAAGGAGAGCTGGTAGCAACTCTGCCCATGTATCTGAGTTCTAATTTTATATAGTAAAATTTTATATAGTTCTTAATTTATATAGTACTAATTTTATATGTATAACCTACAAGATGGTCAGACTTCTTCATCAAGACCCTGAACGAATGATTTGAGGCTCTTCATATTCCTGAAGCAAGCAGATGTCATTGGGCAATACTGACATGTGATAGGGTAAAATGGAAATGTTACTGGCACCCGCTTGAGAAAATTGATGAATAACAGGATGTCAAGTGATCAAGTCAAGTGATATACACATAAAAGTAAAATAATATGTGACTATTCAAACTGTATTTTGGCAGGACTGGAAAATGGCACAGTAGGGAAGGTATTTGCCTTACATGTGGCTAACCTGGGTCCAATCCCCTGCATATCATATGGACCCTCAAGCACTGCCAGTAGTATTTTCTGAGTGCAGAGCCATAAATAACCCTTGAGCATCACTGGGTGTGACCTAAAAAGCCAAAAAATAATAACAAAATAAAACCATATTTTGGAAAAATATTTAATGAAATAGATATTTATGATAAAGAGCCAAAGCAATATGAATGCATTGGTTCAATTATTTTAAAAGCAAACATGTACAAAGAAATTGGAAATAAGTGAACTAACATTTAGGATAGTTGATAGTGTTATTATATATAATATGTATAATATTTCTAAAACTAGCATCCTTTTTATCTCTGAACAAAACTAAATAATTTTGACTTTCATTTAAGATAAAGGTGCTGGAGATAACACAGAAGATAAAGCATCTGCCTATATGTGGTTGACCCAGATGAGATCATCAGTATCATCTATGCAGCATCATATCTAAATGAAAATATAAAATCATTGTCAAGGAATGTCCCTGAGTGCACAGACTGAGGTAGGCTTTGAGTACTCCCTGATGTGGCCCAATAACCAAATACATAAATGAATAAAAGAAGGTAGCAAATGGCAGAGTGAACAAGCTACCATTTTCATACACATAATATTTGAAAATGAGTTCTTCATGGAGAAACTGTCATATATACATACTAAAAACTAATGGTTACTTTGTTAGACTAAGTTAAAGTCTCTAAATATTACTAGAGAATTTATTGTAATTAAATATTATTTAGTCATTAATTCTATTGAGTATTTCTGATATTTATACCCAATATCATTTCCTCTAAGATCTGATAAACAGTTGACAAGGAAAAAGAAATCTGTGAGTTACAGTAATTGTTTTAAAGTGGTTTTCTCTTAGATTAATTGAATAAAAATAATTGGATTATATATGATTTTAAACAGCTACTAAAATTCAGGTTTTAACTAAGTTATCATAATCCTTATTCAAATAGAATGTTTGAGCATGGACTATTTTTAAAACAAGGATGGCAGAATACTAATTAGGGCAGCCTACTTCACAAACCTTAATTTGAAAGCACTATCATTCTGATTATCAACTAATTTACCACACAGTAAAGTCATTGGGAAAAGTGTGCAGCTCTAGTAATTATTTGCTGACTTTTTAAATATTATTACTTGATAGGAAGTCAATTGACATTGACTAAGAAAATTCATTCTTAAACAAATATCTGGATTGTTTTCATTAAAGGAAACCTATACTTTTAATTTTGCTTGGCAATTTTAAAGTCAGAATCCTCCAACTAAGCCTCAGTCTACACTGACAGCTTTATCTCTCTCTCTCACTCTCTCTCTCTCTTCTGATGTCTGAATGCAAAGCCAATGTAACCTGAGCATCACTGGAAAACAAACAAAATTATATAACATATGCTTAACTGTATCCATATATCCTGTGGTATGTCAGATTTGCTTTGCATTGAGGAATCAGTCCTGGCAGTTTAGGCACTATATGGAATGTTTGAACCCAAGTTGACCACATGCAAAGCAAATGCCTTATCTGATTACTACCTCTCAGACCCCGATAATCCTTAGTGTTCTGAAGCAATGCTTTTCAACCTTTTACTGACCTTCGATCTCTTCCAAACTGTACAAGTTACTGTCCCATGGTGACCCGTGGTGACCATGGTCCCCTGTTGAGTCTGGGCCAATGACTGCCCACCCCCAGTTGATAAGTAAGGAAAGGATCAACAGACTGGTAATAAGTGGAACTTTATTCAAATTGATCAAAGTTATTATTTAAAAATTGTGAAGGATTGGGGGACAGCAATTACACATAGGTGTAGTTGAACATTAACATAAATATGAACAGTTCTTTCAAGGAAATTTTTTTAGGAGATACACCCAAGGGTGGAATTTTTTCTAGGGGCTCCAACACCCTACATTTCTTCTCAGAGATCCAATGAGGGACTGTATACCTAGGGTCATATTGCTTTCTCCTTCTATTGGTAATTCATTTAAACAGTCATAGTAAATATATTTAATAATATTTCTATCATTTTTAAAAACACAGTAGGAGTTATAGAATTTTATCTAATCCCTGATTAAGCTTAATATGGTTTATCTAGACTCATGGATTCTCCTGGGGACATCTGACTGTATTTCCCAGACTATAATAATCAGACCAGATTAGTTTTTCCTAATCCCAGTAGGGTCCATATTTAGTTATTCCTTTTTGGTTCATGACAGAGTTTATTCCATGACTTCTTATTAAACTTCTTTGGTTCTTAGTGGTCCCATGTCAAAGTCAGGATAGTTTGTGGCTTACCCAGGGCAATCCAAGTCCCTAAGTGCAATCCACCTTTTGGAGTATAAGGAACTAGGGCAAATTGAAGTGCAACTGAGCTTTTGGTCAAATAAATATTACATAAGTCCAGGAGTAAATATTTTTTGGAGTCAATTGACTCCCATATTATAAAACTATAGCATTGTTTTCCTGTATCTGTAAAGGAAGGACATTGCTACAAAATATGTGCAAAGCAAAAAGGAAAAAGAAAAGCAAATATTTCACTAGCATATACAAAATACAGAGCCATCTGAAAGTTACTTTACAACTATCCTTTGTATTTGGAAATATTTGTGACTAATAGATAAATAAATATTTGTGACTATAGATATTTCTGTTGAGTGAGGGGTTCAGCAGGGAGATACCATTTCACAAAACTCTTCAGCACCACCCTCGAAAACATCATGTGACAATTAGAATGGGAAGGAATGGGAGTGAAGATAGATGATCAGCAACTGCACCACCTTCGCATCGCTGATGACATCGTTCTAATAACACCAAACATTACCCAAGCAGCACAAATGCTGGCTGACTTTGACCTAGAATGTGGAAAGATAAGTCTACAGTTGAATCTCAACAAAACTATGTTCATGAAAAACGAACTAGGGAAAGCTGGTTTCTGCGCTGTCTGGTGTATCTGTGTCTGTCGCTCAAGCATTCCTGGGCTTGAAATACTCTCCTCTGAAGGGCGAGTCTCTGAAGGGTGGGTCCTTGTAGTCTGGGTTTCTGACAAGCCAGGCTGGAGACTGCCTTAATCTCTTGGGTAGAGATCTTATGAGCTGCGGAGTGTGGATGGTGAAGATCCCTGACAGCAAGGTGTGGGGGTTTCTCTGGGTTCTTCTGAGGCCCTATTGGGATGGTGGACTCAGGTGGGAAGTCGCTCTCATGGTCTATGGAATGCAGGGGGTTCAACAGGGAAAGAAGAGCAGAAATACTAGAAGATGCAGCAGAAGCCGGGGAAAGCATTCCCACCGCCCTCCTGTCCTTAGCCAACTATAAGACCAAAATGACTCCCTCCGATGCCATGATGGATCTATCATATCTCCAAGAAAGGTGATGGAGATTACCCATGACTTCTAATCAGATCTCTTTGATACAACGTCCACCTGCCCAAATACCAAATTCCATAGGATGGATATGTCATTCCCAACATTCTCCCTTCTGAAATCTGACATGCCATTACATCGATAAAGAAGGGAACAGCACCAGGCCCAGAAAATGTCAGACCCCAACACCTGAAGAATCTGCTGTCAGTACTCATCAATACACTAGATCGGCTCTTCACATGCTACCTGTCCGAATGCAATGGAAAACCAGCAGGACAGTTCTACTATTCAAGAAGGGAGACATTCATGGCATTCGAAACTATCGCCCCATCTGCCTGTTGTCCATCATCTACAGGCTGTTCACTCTAGTCATCCTGAACAGAATTGGCAGAACACTAGATGAAGGACAACCATGCGAGCAAGCTGGCTTCCGGAAGGATTAAGCACAATCGACCATATCCATATGGTAACCAAGCTCATTGAGGTTTGTAGGGAGTACAAGATGCCGCTCTGTCTCACGTTCATTGATTTAAAGAAAACCTTTGATTCTGTGGCGACTGAAGCAGTCATCAAAGCCCCTAGCCAAACTGGGCATTCAAACCCAATACATCAAGATCATTTGTGAGCTGTATTACGGATACACCACCAGGATCTCACCATTCTACAAGGAAGTGATCATTGATGTCAAAAGAGGGGTTTGACAGGGTGATACCATTTCATCAAAACTCTTCAGCGCCACCCTCGAGAACATCATGCGACAATTAAAATGGGAAAGAATGGGAGTGAAGATAGATGGTTGGCAACTACACCACCTCTGCTTCGCTGATGACATAATTCTAATAACACCAAACATTAGCCAAGCGGCACAAATGCTGGCTGACTTTGACCGAGAATGTGGAAAGATAGGTCTATAGCTGAATCTGAAGAAAACTATGTTCATAAAAATGAACTAGTTCCAGAGGTCCCATTCACTCTCAATGGAACAGACATCTCTGAATGCAGCTTTTATGTATACCTAGGTTGAGAAGTCAACATGATGAACGACCTAAAACCTGAGCTGTGCGGGAGGAAGAGAGCAGCATGGAATGCCTTCAAAGGCATCAAAGAAATAGCTAAAAGGACTAAAAAGGACAAAGAACCTCCAACTCTGGGCACATCTCTTTGACTCCACTGTTCTCCCTGCATTAACATATGCCTCAGAAAGCAGGATGAGAATGCTATTCGGGTCTCCCAGAGAGGAATCGAAAGAGCTATGCTTGGAATATCACGCCTCACTCAAGTGAGACCAAGGAATCGGAGTTCTGACCTCCGTCGCTATTCCAGAATCAGGGACGCTGTCTCATTTGCCAAGGCATCGAAAATCAGATGGGCTGGACATGTAATGCGATTTGGAGACAACTCCTGGACTAGAGCCATTACTGACTGGATCCCATAGGATGTCAAAAGATCACGTGGCCGCCCACCTACAAGATGGTCAAACTTCCTTGACAAGACTCTGAAGGAACGATTTGAGGCTCTTCATATTCCTGAATCAACCAGATGCCATTGGGCTACATTGGCACGTGATAGGGTCAAATGGAAATGTTACTGGCACCCGCTCGAGCAAATCGATGAATAATGGGATTCAATTGATAATGTGAAGTGATGGTAGACCTATATTGTTGCCTTATAAAAATAGAAATCATTTTCATTTAATATCTTATCATTAAATTTTTTATTAAACAATTTTGAGGGGTAGTATGGCTTTGACAACTTAGTTGTGCCCTGAGCATAGCTTATTACTGGCACTATGTTCAGGAATCACTCCTAGTGGTGCCTAGCAAACTATATGTGATGCCCAAAATGAATTACTGTTGGATACATGCATTTCAAGTGTCTTAATTATGGTGCTATTTCTACAACCCATAAGCAATAGATTACATTAACCAATTAGTTAAAACTAAGTTAAAACTGAAATTAGTTAAAACTGAAAAACTAAGATACTTATGATTTCATTTCTGAACTTGAGGAACACAAGATATAGAAAAATATTGTCATCAATCTTCTTGATCCAATATGATAAATGTTTAAATAGTGCTGGAATCAGACACTTATTTGATAAATGAAGTAGACTTAAAGCACTTCAACAGATTTTTTTCAAACGTATTTTTTTATCTTTATTTAATTTTTTTTTTTGGATCACACCCAGCCATACTCAGTAGTTACTCCTGTCAGTGCTTTGGGGATCATACGTGATGCTGGGCATCAAATTCAGGTCAGCTGTAGTGCAAGGCAAACACCCTGCTCACTAGTTCACTATACTATCCCTCTGGCCCAACAGATTTTTTTTAAAGATAAAAATAATAACTAAAATGTGCATACAAATTTTCAGTATTAACCAACACACTTAAATTTAGATACGTATTTCCCCACTTGTTAGGATCACTTTGAAAAGTAGCAGGGTGGTGGAGATAATAAAGTGTTAAAGAGAGCTAATGGCTGTTGTCTTGCATGTGGCTAATTCAGGTTCCAATGAAGTGCCACAAGGTCCCCAAACACTGCTGGGTGTAAATTCCAAGCACAAAGCAGGAGTAATCTCTGATCATGGTGTTGTTAACTACTCCTTGGCTCCAGTAAAACAAAAGGAAACAGAAGAAGAAAAGAGATTATAAAGTTTGGTGAGGACTGAGAGAAATTAAAAACCTTATAAATAGTTGGTGGGAATTAAGATAATAGAGGAACAATAGAAAACAGATATTCATACTTGTAAAAATATAAAAGAACGACCATATTATCTAGCAGAACAATTTTGGGTATATATTTAATATTAAATCCATTCATGTCTATTGATGAATAAACAGATAAAGAAAATGCGGCATACTCCTACAACTAAACACTGTTCAACTTTAAACTGAAGTATAACTTTTCATTTGTCACAAATAAAACTAGAAGTCATTATTCTAAGTATTATAAATCAGTTACAGAACTACAAATACTGTGTGACTATTTATATGAGAGTTTCTACACAGTCAAAATCATCAAAACATTGTATAGTGCTGCCTGTCAAATGCTGGAGACTGGGAAATGAGAAGTGACTGTTCATTTCCCTATAGTGTGCCTCATGAGTTGTTTGCTTAGGTTTGATGACTTTCTTGGTTATACTTGGTTTATACTTTTCATCAAATCTGGAAAAGAGATGGATTTCTTTTTAAACCCTCTACTTCTGGGGTCCCAAATCATAAATATTAACATTGTTCCTCTTTGGGTTCAAGCACTTTTCATTTTTTCTAAACAGTTAAATTTCTCTTCATGTCATTTTGAATCATGTTTATTGCTACTTTCAACATCATTAGCAATATTTTACTCTGCAATGCTAATCTCTCTATCAGAATATGTTTATCATAAAACACACCACAATTTTGATATAAAAACATACTTGCAAATAAAACTTGGAATAAAATTAAAAGCAAATGTTAATTGCATTCATTTATTTATCTGCACATATGAGATATCTATGGAAAATAAATCCCAACAAAAGTGTTCTCTGTCTTAGGGCTAGCATGGGGCTGACCAAAGATGATCCCCAGCACCTCATATAGTACCTCCTGCACTGCCGGAAGTTATTTCTGAACAGAGCCAGCTGTATGCACTGAGCCCTGCCGGGTGTAGTCTAAAAACAAAACAAGAAATTATCTGCGCCTTACATTCTTACCACCACCTAGAGATGACAGCACCTTTATTTCTCACTTAGCCACTTTCTCTCATGGCCTTTTAAATATTACCACATTAATATTCCTTTCTTTGATTTTCTATATTTAAAAGCCAGCATGAACTTCTAATTTAAAATTGTTTTTAATTTGTTTTTTTGGGTCACACATAGCAATGCTCAGGGGTTACTCCTGGCTCTGCACTCTGGAATTACTCCTGGAGGTGCTCAGGGATAGAACTTGGGTCAGCAAAGTGCAGGGCATTTAAATGCCCTCCCGCTGTATTATCACTCCTGACCCTTTGGGGCTTACTCCTGGCTGTTCAGGGCTTACTCTCCGTCTATATTCAGGGATCACTTCTCATGATATCTAGAGGCTATGTGTGTTACCAGGGATCTAGTTGGGGCAGACACATGCAAGGCAAGTGCCAAAAATTCTTTTCTTTTTTTAAATTTTTTATTATACCACCGTGAAACATACAATTACAAAGGTGTTCATAATTGGTTCTTGGTAATACAGTATACCAGCACCCATCCCTCCACCAGTGCCCCATTTCCACCACCAATGTACCCCCCCCGCCCTCCCAGGCCGCCTTAATAGCAGGTACCCCAGTTTCCTCTCTTTCTCTCTCTGTCTCTCTCTCTCTCTGTCTCTGCATCTCTCTCCCTCTTATTTTACACATTGTGGCTAGCCCTGCAGATATTTAGAGTTTATCACTTAAGTCTCTTTGTGTATATTCAATAGTGAGTTTTAATCTGCCATTACCATTTCCCATATTTAGTAAAACACTGGTATCTATTTATATCCTATTAATGAATGCAGTCATTCTATATCTGTCCTTTTCCTTCTGACTAATTTCACTCAGCATGATAGACTCCATGTCCATCCATTTGCAGGTAAATTTCATAATTTCATCTTTTCTGACAGCCGCATAGTATTCCATAGTGTAGATGAACCACAGTTTCTTTAGCCAGTCCTCTGTTCTCGGGCATTTAGGTTGTTTCCAGATTCTAGCAATAGTGAATAGTGCAGAGATGAATAAAGAAGTACAGATAGTGTTTCTGCTATGCGTTTTCCCATCTCTCGGGTATATTCCCAGGAGTGCTATTGCTGGATCAAATGGGAGCTCAATATCTAGTTTTCGGAGGAATGCCCATATTGTTTCCAAAAGGGCTGGACCAGTCGGCACTCCCACCAACAGTGGATCAGAGTCCCTTTTTCCCCCACATCCACGCCAGCACCGGTTGTTCTTGCTGTTTTGGATGTGTGCCAGTCTCTGTGGGGTGAGATGGTACCTCATTGTTGTTTTGATTTGCATCTCCCTGATGATTAAAGATGAAGAACACTTTTTCATATGCCTTTGGCCATTCCAATTTCTTCTTTTTTGGAAGCTTCTGTTCATTTCTTCTCCCCATTTTTTGATGGGGTTGGCTGTTTTCTTCTTGTGGAGTGCTACCAGTGCCTGATATATCCTGGATATTAACCCCTTGTCAGATGGGTATTGGGTGAATATCCTTTCCCACTCTGTGGATTGTCTTTGTATCTTGGTCACCGTTTCTTTTGAGGTGCAGAAGTTTTTCAATTTTATATAATTCCATTTGTTTATCATTGCTTCCATTTGCTTGGTCAGTGGTGTGTCGTCTTTAAAGATACTTTTCATTTTGATGTCGTAGAGCGTTTCTCCTATGTTTTCTTTGAAGTACCTTATAGATTCATGCCTGATATCGAGATCTAGAATCCATTTTGATCTGACTTTTGTGCATGGCATTAGAAGGAGGTCTAAGTTCATTTTTTTACACGTAGCTGCCCAGTTTTCCCAGCACCATTTGTTGAAGAGGCTTTCTTTGCTCCACTTAATATTTTTTGCTCCTTTATCGAAGATTAAGTGGTTGTATATTTGTGAATGCGTTTCAGGATACTCAGTTCTATTCCATAGGTCTACGGGTCTGTCTCTATACCAATACCACACTGTCTTAATTACAACTGCTCTGTAGTAGAGCTTGAGGTTGCGAGGGTCTTTTAATTTTTATCTCATTAATCATCTCTTTTTAAAACACTATTTTATTATATCACCATGAGATATACAATTACAAAGATGTTCATGAGATGTTCATATTTTGTTGTGGTCATACAGTATTCCAGCCCCTTTCCCTCCACCAGTGCCCATTTCCCACCACCAATGTCCCAATTCCCTCCCCCTCCCTAGCCTGCCTCTAAGGCAGGTTCTTTATCTCTTTCTCTTTCTCTCTTCCTTCCCTTAAGCATTGTAGATTACAATACATACATTAAGAGGTTGTCATGTGTATCTTTTTGCCTGTATTTAGTGCTCAGTTCTAGGTTGGTGTTAGCACTTTCTACAATTATTAACACTGTTTCATTCTCTGTCTTACCTAACATCTGTCTCCCCACACGTTTGTGATGATTTCCACCTTGAACAAGACCTCCTGATCCATGTTTTGCCTGACCTTGGATATTGGTATCATAATATGTACATATATATTTTTTTAATTTTTTTAAGTATTTTATTATACCACCATGAGATATACAAATAAAAAGATATACAGTTAAAGAGTTCATGTTTGGGTTTTGGTCATGCAGTGTTCCAGCACCCATCCCGCCACCAGTGCCCATCTCCCACCACCAACGTCCCGGTTCCCTCCAGCCTTCCCCAGCCCACCTCCATGGCAGGTTCTTTATTTCTTTCCCTTTCTCTCCCTTTCTCATTTCCTTCCCTTCCAGACTATGGATTACAGAACATAAATTAAAAGGTTGTCATGTGTATCCTTTTGCCTCTATTTAATGCTCAGTTCTAGGTTGGCATTAGTACCCTCGACAAGTATTAGCACCCTGTTTCATTTTCTGTTTTACCTAACCTCTGACTCCCACACGTTTGTGATAATTTCCACCTTTGACAAGACCTCCTGATATATGTTTCACTTGACCTTGGATATTGGTATCATAATATGAACATATATATTTATGCCATGCAAATAAATGCAGTCATTCTGTATCTGTCTCTCTCCTTCTGGCTAATTTCACTCAACATAATCTTCTCCATGTCCATCCATTTATAGGCAAATTTTATAACTTCATTTTTCCTAACAGCTGCATAGTATTCCATTGTGTAGATGTACCAAAGCTTCTTTATCCAGTCATCGATTTTCAGGCACTCTGGTTGCTTCCAGATTCTGGCTATTGTGAATAATGCTGCTATGAACATAAAAGTAGGGATGGTGTTTCCACTGCATATTTTTGGTTTCCCAGAGTAGATTCCCAGGAGTGGTATGGCTGGGTCAAATGGGAGTTCAATTTCTAGTCTTTGGAGGAAATTCCATATTGTTTTCCACAAAGGCTGTACCAGCTGGCATTCCCACCAACAATGGACCGAGTGTCCCCTTTTCCCCACATCCACGCCAGCACTTGTTGTTCTTGCTCTTTTGAATATGTGCCAGTCTCTGTGTTGTAAAGTGGTATCTCATTGTTGTTTTGATTTGCATCTCTCTGATGACCAGAGATGATGAGCATTTTTTCATATGTTTTTTGGCCATTCGAATTTCTTCCTTGCTGAAGTTTCTGTTCATTTCTTCTCCCCATTTTTTTGATGGGGTTGTTTGTTTTCTTCTTGTGGAGTGCTACCAGTGCCTGATATATCCTGGATATTAACCCCTTATCAGATCGGTATTGGGTGAATATTCTTTCCCATTCTGTGGACAGTTTTTATATCTTATTCACTGTTTCTTTTGAGGTGCAGAAGCTTTTTGGTTTCATGTAGTCCCATATGTTTATCCTTTCTTCTAGTTGCTTTGTTAGTGATGTTTCACCTTTGAAGATGCCTTTAACTTCAATGTCGTGGAGGGTTTTTCCTATATTTTCTTCAATGTAATTTATGTATTCAAGTCTGATATTGAGATCTTTAATCCATTTTGATCTGATTTTTGTGCATGGTGTTAGACACAGGTCCAAATTCATTTTTTACATGTCACTGCCCAGTTTTCGCAACACCACTTGTTTAAAAGGCTTTCCTTACTCCATTTTAGACTCATTGAACCTTTATCAAAGATTAAATGATCATGTGTTTGAGTTTGGGTGTCAGGATACTCAATTCTATTCCATAGGGCCACAGGTCTGCTTTTATTCCAATACCATGCTGTTTTAATTACTACTGCCTTGTAGTACAGTTTGAAGTTGGGAAAGGTGATGCCTCCCATCTTCTTTTTCCCGAATTGCTTTAGCTATCCTTGGGGGTTTATTGTTCCATACAAATTTCAGGAGCGTTTGGTCAATTTCTTTGAAGAATGTCATGGGTATCCTCATAGGGACTGCATTGAATCTGTACAGAGCTCTAGGGAGTATTACCATTTTGACAATGTTGATTCTCCCCATCCATGAACAGGGAATGTGTTTCCATTTCCTTGTGTCCTCTTTTATCTCTTGGAGCAGTGTCTTGTAGTTTTCTTTGTACAGGTCCTTTACATACTTGGGTAAGTTGATTCCTAGTTACTTGATTTTCTGTGGCACAATTGTGAATGGAATAGTTTCCTTAATAACCCTTTTTTCTCTTTCGTTATTTGTATATAGGAAAGCCACTGATTTTTGGGTGTTGATTTTGTATTCTGCCACTCTACTATATGTGTCTGTTTTTTCTAGGAGTTTTTTGGTAGAGAGTTTAGAGTTCTCTAGGTATAATATCATGTCATCTGCAAATAATGATAGCTTGACTTCTTCCTTGCCTATCTGGATGCCCTTGATGTCCTTTTCTTCTCTGATTACTATGGCAAGTACTTCCAGTACTATATTGAATAAAAGAGGTGAGAGGGGGCAACCTTGTCTTGTCCCTGATCTCAGGGGGAAGGCTTTCAACTTTTCCCCATTTAGAATGAGGCTTGCTCTGGGCTTTTGGTAGATGGCTGTAACTATCTTCAGGAAAGTCCCTTCAATTCCCATTTTCTGGAGGGTTTTAATCATGAACGGGTGCTGGATCTTGTCAAATGCTTTTTCTGCGTCTATTGAAAGGATCATATTGTTTTTATTTTTTCTTTTATTGATATGATGTATTATGTTGATTGACTTGCGAATGTTGAACCATCCTTGCATTCCCGGGATGAATCCTACTTGGTCGTGATGTATAATCTTCTTGATGATTCTTTGGATTCTGTTTGCTAGTATTTTGTTGAAGATCTTAGCATCCGTGTTCATCAGGGATATTGGTCTGTAGTTTTCTTCCTTTGTGTTGTCTCTCCCTGCTTTGGGTATCAGGGTGATATGTGCCTCATAGAAGCTATTTGGGAGTGTTTCTGTTTCTTGTATTTCCTGGAAGAGCTTGAAAAGGACTGGCAGTAGGTCCTCCTTAAAGGTTTGGTAGAGTTCACTAGTGAATCCGTCAGGACCTGGGCTTTTGTGTTTGGGAAGACTTTTAGTTACTGTTTCTATTTCCTCGATGGTGATAGGCTTATTCAGGTATTGGAGGTCTTATTGTTTCAGCCGTGGGAGGTTATAGGACTTCAGGAATTGATCCATTTCTTCTAGATTCTCATGTTTCATGGCATGCAGGCTCTCAAAGTAATCTCTGATGATCTTTTGGATTTCTGTGGTTTCTGTTGTGATGTCACCCTTTTTATTTCTGCTTCTGTTTATTTGGGTTTTTCTCTTTCCCTGTCCTTACAAGTCTTGCCAATGGTTTGTCAATCTTGTTTATTTTTTCAAAAAACCAGCTCTTGGTTTCATTAATCTTTCAGATTGCTTTTTTGGTTTCCAACTCATTGATTTCCTCTCTAAGTTTTATTATTTCCTTTTTTCTGCCTGGGTTGGGCTCCTTTTTGTTGGTCTTTTTAGTGTCTTCAGCTGTATAGTCAGGTTATTTATGTGGGCCCTTTCTTGTTTCCTGATGAATGCTTGCAGAGCTATAAACTTCCCTCTTAACACGGCTTTTGCCATGTCCCACAAGTTCTTATAATTGGTGTCTTCATTTTCATTTTTTTCCAGAAATCTTTGGATTTCCTGTTTGATTTCTTCTATGACCCCTTTGTTGTTCAGGAGTGAGCTGTTCAGTTTCAAGGTGTTTGGTTTGACTCCCTGTTTCTGTGTACGGTTAACTTCCATTTTCAGTGCATCATGGTCTGAAAAGATAGCTGACACAATTTCTATCTTTTTATTTTATTGAGGTATGCTTTGTGGCTCAGCATGTGGTCTATCTTGGAGAATGTTCCATGTGCACTAGAGAAAAATGTGTACTCAGCTTTTTTGGCATGAAAAGCCCTGTATATCTCCACTAGCTCTCTTTCTTCCATTTCTTCCTTCAGGGCCAATATTTCCTTGGTGAGTTTCAGTCTTGTTGATCTATCCATCGTTGATAGAGCAGTGTTGAAGTCTCCAACTATTATTGTGCTACTGTTAATGTCTTCTTTGAGGTCACTTAGCAGTTGTTTTATGTATTTTGCTGACCCCTCGTTGGGTGCATATATGTTTAGTAGTGTAATTTCTTCCTGGTGTACATACCCCTTAATTAATAAGAAGTGGCCTTCGTTGTCCCTTCTAACCTTTTTCAGCCTGAAATCTATATTATCTGATACTAATATGGCCACACCAGCCTTTTTGGAGGAGTTGTTTGCATGGAGAATGGTCTTCCATCCTTTGACTCTGAGTCTGTGATTGTTCTGATTATTCAGATGCATTTCTTGTAGACAGCAGAATTTTGGGTTCAATTTTTTAATCCATTTTGTCACTCTGTGTCTCTTAATTGGTGCATTTAGACCATTGACATTGAGAGATATTATTGTCATTGGATTTTGTGCCATCTTTCTTTTTGTGTTTGTTGTGCTTATGGGTTTGGTCGCATTAGAGTAGTCCCTTCAGTCCTTCTTTTAAAGTTGGTTTTGAGTTCATGAAGTTCCTGAGTTGTTGCTTATCCATGAAGCTGTGTATCTTTCCTTCATAGCTGAATGTGAATCTGGCCGGATAAAGAATTCTTGGTGAAGCCTGCAGTCCATTGAGCCTTTTCGCAATATCCCACCATTGTTTTCGGGCTTGGAGTGTTTCATCAGAGAAGTCTGCTGTAAATCTTAGAGATGTTCCTTTTGTATGTGATTTCCTTCTTTGATCTTGCTGCTTTCAGTATTCTATCCCTATCTATAGTTTTTGTCATTTTTATTAAGATGTGTCTTGGAGTATTTTTGTTGGGGTTTCTACAGTATCCTACGGGCCTCTTGGATCTTGAGGCAAGCATTCTTTAGTTCCGGGAACTTTTCAGAAATTATGGCTTTGACAGTTTCTTCTTCATCAGGGTTTTCTTCTTGCCCTTCTGGGACCCCAATGATCCGTATGTTGTTTCTTCTGGCTTCATCCCGATTATCTCTTGTTGTCTGTTCGGTAATTGTGAGCCTTTTTTTCTGTCTTCTGGTGTTGTGTAGAGAATCTTTGGAACTCGTCCTCGAGATCACTAATTCTTTCTTCAGTAGCTATTATTCTGCTATGATGGCCTTCCACTGTGTTTTTTATTTCATTTACCTCATTTTTAATATCTGTCATTTCCCTTTGCATTTTCCTCACTTCTTCTATCATGTCCTCTTGTATTTTATTGATTTTGCATTCCATTGCTTCTTTGAATTCCTTTTGAATCCTTAACAGTTCTTTTCGAAATTCTTTTTCAGAGAGGTTATACAACTCATTGGTATTGCTAGACTTATCTGGCCCAGTGACTTCACTCACAGAGCTTGATGGAATTTTGCGTTGCTTTACCATTATGACTATTGTAGGTTGCAAATGTGAGTTCTTGGGTGACTAGATAGTACCGTTAGTAGGTGTCTGGTCTGTTTGCAGAGTTTCCGTGTGTGGCAAGGATATAGGAACCAAGGTTCACTGGTACCTCATGCAAGGTAGGTAGTGGGCAGGGTCGTGGGACACGCTAGTGTCCCCCCGGTATTGAGTTTTGGGATGTTCCCAGAAGCGAAGGGCCCAAGGTTTGGTCGGGTTGAAACCAAGGCAGTTTGCCTTGGTTCCCGTTGATGGAGTTTCCGCTCTTCCCTGGGGCAGCTTGGGGTCAGCGTTGATGCAAGAATCACACACACACCTGTGGGGGAGTGGAGGCGTTTCCCAGAAGCGAGGGGCCCAAAGGTCAGTCGGGTTGAAACCAACGCAGTTTGCCTTGGTTCCCGTTGATGGGGTTTCCGCTCTTCCCTGGGGCAGCTTGGGGTCCGCCAGAGACGCAAGAATCACACACACACACCTGTGGGGGAGAAGTGCCTAAAATTCTTGAGTCCCTCTCTGAGTCCTAGTATGGACATTAAAAATATGTTTTGACACATTTTAGTAAATTCTCACTGTATATAATATAAAATAAATGAACTTAACATTTCATAATATATTGGATGTTTACTCTGTGTTCAACATGGCTGTATCCTTCAGATAATTTTGTTCATTATTTCAAATATTTTCCTTAAAAAATACAGCCCACAGATTAATCCAGTCTCCAGCCCAGCTTGTCAGAAACCCAGCCTACAAGGACCCGCCCTGCAGAGACCCGCCCTTCAGAGGGAGAGTATTTCAAACCCAGGAATGCTTGAGCCTCCAGACACAGGTACACCCGGCAGAGCAGAAACCAGCTTTCCCGTTAGCAGCGACCGCTGCGCCGTCTGCACGATTTACCTCCAAACTACCACAAATATTCTACCCCACCCTCTGAGAGGCCCCACAAAGCAATGAGAATATAGTGCCCGCATGGCAGAGCCTGGCAAGCTGTCCGATGCGTGTTCGATATGCCAAACCCAGTAACAAAAATGTTTATTTTCCTGACCCCGAAAAGAGCCCTTAATACGGCAGCAGTAAGAAAGGCAAACAAGCAGTGCCTGATAAAATTTCCACGGCTGTCCTAGGCTGCCAAAACGAAGAAGGACTAAAATGACTGTCTGTACTTTCAATGCACGTACACTGGCAAGCGGAAGCATATATTGAGGATCTGATGCTGCAAGCAAGAAAGATCAAATACGACATCATTGGTCTGACTGAGACGAGGGAGGCGTCAGTCGCATCATGCTGTATTTGACACCGGAGAAGAATTGTTCCTTGGAACATGTGATGAAAAGAGGCGTCGGTGGCATTGGTGTCCTTGTCAACCACGAACATGGCTGTCAACATTGATTCATTTGAATGCCTAACAAACCGAATAGGACGATTACACTTGAGGAGATGTGGCCCACTGCCAGCAATTTCTATCTTCATTATCTATGCACCAACATCCACATACAAAGAAGATGAAATTGAGAAATTCTACATGGAATTGGAGGAGTTCTATAAAAAAGATCACACCTTCTACAAGATCATAGTCGGTGATTTTAATGCCAAGATAGGACCGAGAAGATCTGCTGAAGAACTCCACATCGGGACCCATGGCCTAGAATGGAACGAACAGGGTGAGAGACTATCTGAGTTCATCATGTCCACCAAGACTATTCATGGGAACTCACAGTTTCAGAAGGCTGAAGCGAACGTTGGACATGGGAATCTCCTGGTGGACAGTTCCACAATGAAATCGACCACATCATCTTCAATCGACGGTTTTGTCTGACCGATGTTGCTGTCGTCCCCCAAATTCCAGACAGGATCGGACCACCGTCTCCTTCGTGCAAAATTCTACCTTCCGTAACGGGGAGAAAAGGCTGCAAAGTTTAAAGAAGAGAACTCCCAGAACGACTACCAACTGGGAACTCTTTAGCACCATTGCGGCAACATGGAAAGATACCATCATTGATGACATCGATGAAGAATACAACCGACTGGTTCAGCACCTCCATGATTGTGCAAAGAATGCCGAGAGAGAGAAAAACACAAAAGGACGCTTGTCTTCAGAAACTCTCGAGCTCATTCGCCAACATGGGCCAGGCGCGAGCCTCAGGAGACCAAATGCTAACGTCCAAGCTTGCTAAACAGTGCAGAGAAGCGATAAAAGCAGACCTCAAAGACAGAAGAGCAGAAATACTGGAAGATGCAGCAGAAGCCGGGAAAAGTATTCGCACTGCCCGCCTGTCCTTCGCCAACTATAAGACCAAGATGACTGCCCTCCGCGCGCCTGATGGATCTATCACATCTTCCAGAAAGGCAATGGAGAAGATTATCCAGGACTTCTACTCAAATCTTTTTGATAGCCACATCCACCTGCCCACATACCAAATTCCACAGGATGGATACGTCATTCCCAACGTTCTCCCTTCTGAAATAAGACATGCCATCTCATCGGTAAAGAAGGGAACAGCACCAGGCCCAGACAAAGTCAGACCCGAACATCTGAAGAATCTGCCATCGGTGCTCATCAATACACTAGCTCGGCTCTTCACACGCTACCTGTCCGAATGCAAGGTGCCCTCCCAATGGAAAACCAGCAGGACAGTTCTACTGTTCAAGAAGGGAGACATTCATGACATCGGCAACTATCGCCCCATCTGCCTGTTGTCTGTCATCTACAAGCTGTTTACACGAGTCATCCTGAACAGGATTAGCAGAACACTAGATGAAGGTCAACCATGCGCGAGCAAGCAGGTTTCCGGAAAGGATTCAGCACAATCGACCATATCCACACAGTAACCAAGCTCATTGAGGTTTGTAGGGAGTACAAGATGCCGCTCTGTCTCACGTTCATTGATTTACAGAAAGCCTTTTGATTCTGTGGAAACTGAAGCAGTCATCGAAGCCCCTAGTCAAACAGGGTGTTCAAACCCAATACATCAAGATCCTTCGTGAGCTGTATTATGGATTCACCACCAGGATCTCACCATTCTACAAAGAAGTGATCATTGATGTCAAAAGAGGGGTTCGACAGGGTGATACCATCTCACCAAAACTCTTCAGTGCCACCCTCGAGAACATCATGAGACAATTAGAATGGGAAGGAATGGGAGTGAAGATAGATGGTCGGCAACTACACCACCTCTGCTTCGCTGATGACATCGTTCTAATAACACCAAACATTAGCCAAGCGGCACAAATGCTGGCTGACTTTGACCGAGAATGTGGAAAGGTAGGTCTACAGCTGAATCTGAAGAAAACTATGTTCATGAGAAATGAACTAGTTCCAGAGGCCCCATTCTCTCTCAATGGAACAAACATCTCTGAATGCAGCAGTTATGTGTACCTAGGTCGAGAAGTCAACATGATGAATGACCTAAAACCTGAGCTGCGCCAGGAGGAAGAAGAGCGGCATGGAATGCCTTCAAAGGCATCGAAGAAATAGCTAAAAAGGACAAAGAACCTCCGGCTCCGGGCACATCTCTTTGACTCCACCGTTCTCCCTGCATTAACATACGCCTCAGAGACCTGGGCCCTACGAAAGCAGGATGAGAATGCTATTCGGGTCTCCCAGAGAGGCATCGAAAGAGCTATGCTTGGAATATCATGTCTCACTCAAGTGAGTGAAGGAATCCGGAGTTCTGACCTCCGTCGCTATTCCAGAATCAGGGACGCTGTCTCGTTTGCCAAGGCATCGAAAATCAGATGGGCTGGACATGTAATGCGATTTGGAGACAACAGCTGGACTAGAGCCGTTACCGACTGGATCCCACGGGATGTCAAAAGATCACGTGGCCGCCCACCTACAAGATGGTCAGACTTCCTTGTTAAGACCCTGAAGGAACGGTTTGAGGCTCTTCATATTCCTGAATCAACCAGATGCCATTGGGCTACATTGGCACGTGATAGGGTCCAATGGAAATGTTACTGGCGCCCGCTCGAGCAAATCGATGAGTAACGGGATTCAAGTGATCAAGTGAAAAATACAATAGTTGGGTCTGTGAAGATATTACAGAAGGCAAGGTTCTTGCCTTGCATGCAGCAATCCTGGATTATAGCCTAGCACTACAAATGGTCTCCTAAACTGTGTCAGGAGTACTCTTTGAATATAGTGCCATGAATTAGCCCTGAGCAGCCAGCTGTGACCCCCAAAACACATGGAAAAGTACTCTAGTATCTTTATTCCTATATCACACAGTTTTGATTTTATAGCTTTCTTTAAAAAATTGAATTGTTCCAACATCAATTGTTCCGACATCAATTCTATCATCTGTCATTCTATCTATCATCAGCTGTGAATTACAAACCTATGAAAGTATTTGTGATTGATTTTCAGGATTTCAATTTTTCCAACATTAATTCTATCATCAATGTCCACTAGCCCGCATCAAAATCCCCATTTCTCTCCAGACCCCCCACCCTTCCTCTGTGCCAGGCAAATCTCCTTTTGTGTCTGTCCTAGTTCCCCACCTCTAACTTACCCCCTGCCCCACCCCAGCTCCTGCAGCAAGCTTCCTGCTGAAGTTTACTTGTCCTACTCTTTGTTTCTGTTGTCTTGGGCACTTGATATTCCTCTAAGAAGGAAATTCTCTCTATCTCACATAAAAGAGATCATTCTAAGTCTCACTAATTTTATTTCAGAGAATAATTTAAAGTTAGAAAATGCAATACCCCTCAATTTTTATTTTTCCCGAGACTAACTTTTGTGTGAAGAATTTGAGATTCCATGACAATTCCTGATAGTCTAAGTCCTTGATAAGCATCACTGGAATTTGGATGTAGATCACATTGAAATCATATTGTGTTTTCAGCAGGGTTGCTATTTTTACAATATTAATTATTCCAAATAAATAACAGAATGTTTATCATTTCATTTTCATGACATATATGAAAATAACTTGGAACAGCCAACTTTGGAGCAGGGGATGTGGTGAAATAAATAGCCTCATTTACTGTTGGTGAGAAAGTCCTTTGAGGACTTCCCAGAGGTCTGGCCTCTATGGAAACAATTTGTAAAGTTAAAAAACAGTAAGAGTGTTTCTTCCTCAGTTCTTGACATCTATTCCCTAAACACAAAAGTCATTAAGAAAGGTACATGTATATGTTCATTGCAGCTATAAGCACAATAATTAGTATACTGAAACAACCCCAGTGTCCAAGACAGATGAATATATAAAGCACAAGCGGTAGATAAAAATAATGGAACACTACAAGAAAATAAAAAATGTTGCAATTTATTGCAATTTGCATGACACTGAAGGGTTCCTTTTTGTTGCATGAAATAACCGAGGGATAGAATAACAAATTCAACATGATCTCATTCATCCGTTATATACCAAAAAACAAAATGGAGGAATAGAGAGTACTTGAATGAAAACAAACCCTTTACCCTTTACATGGATTATAAAATGGATATTACCAAACAGTGGCAGAAGGGAATGGAGGGTGGGGGGGGAATAAAAGAGATTCAAAGTAACATAAAGCAGTGGTAAAGGATGTAGGTTATTTTGGCAGTAGTAAGGGAAAGTAACATTGTATATGCAAAATCATAATTGTTAACACTGTAACTATTAAAACTAAGATGAAACAATAAATATAAAATGAAAAGAATATATTTTAGTTAAGAGAACTTAGTAGCTCAGGATCTGGCTGCCCTACCTTCACTTGTCTTCTGCTACTACACCTCTCTGAAGTTAGATTGAAGACCCCACATACTGCTGACTGTGGCAGTGGAGGCAATAAACACTTTTTGGGATAACCCATTGCTTGGTATCTTGCTATTATGTATCTTGCTTGTACCTGATAATCAGAGTAACTTAAGGAAAGTTTCTTTGCGTTATGTTATAGAAGACACAGTAATTTATTTTTGCTTAGGTCCTATAATTACAACACTAAATGAAACACAAAAAAATTCCTCTTTCTTCATATTTACTATTTGAAGATAAAAACCATAATTTAACAAATATTTTTATTTAAGGTAATGATAAATTGTATTTTTAAAGCAGGGTTTAGTAAGCACATGATAAATGATGATGGGGATTTAAAAAAGTCTTAATAAGAATGCAGAGTGATCAGAAAATGATTCGTTGAATGAACAAACATTAAGCAAAGTCATGAAGGTACTTGTGTTTGGGGGGAGAAGAGATCAGTTACAAGTAGAGATTATTGGCATTAGTAATGACCCATGATATTTATATAGACCAAGATTCATTATTTTTTTTCAATAATGTCACTATGGGGCATAAAATCTCTGCCACATATACTCAACTCTGCACTGTAGTGCAAAATCAGTCCCACATATTATATACAAAACAAGTGCAGCTGTGTTGCAACAAAGCAGAATGACATAATTTCAGAAATGCAATGAAGCAACTAGCTCTTTAACATTATATGTAATTGAGAGTGCTGAAGAACTTCCAGCTGAGAAATGTTATAATCAAATTTATATTTTTAAATGGCAAATAAACCTCTGGTTTCAATATATTAGTTAGGAGTGAAGTGCAAAGGTAGAAAAGACTTGTGCAAAAATTTCATGCGAGGGAAGATGTTTGTAATAGGTTCAAATATCAGAAATACTTCAAGGTGCCATATATTTCTATAAAATGTTTTGGTAATTACAAACACAGAAGTAAAGGTAATACATATATTTGCATCAATTGTTCCCAGTTCAGCAGTCAGCACCTTCTGTTCCTCCAAACAATGGTAGGCATAGCTCTACGGTCTAGAAGGGGAAGCAGAATTTAATCTATGGATAAGGTTCACTCTATGATCATCATCTTTACTGCCACAACAATCAGAGCTTACATCTACCACCTGATTTTAGACCATCTGAGTTTATCTCCTGCAATGTTTTCAGTCAACTCAAGATTTCCAGGAACATTTTTTCCATTCATCTGTCTATTCCTTCCTAATTAGTCTTTTGAGGTATTTGTCCATTTCTACTTAAAAGAATGTATCATTTCCTTTGACTCTGTTGGCTACAGGTCACTCTTACCAAGACTAGTCAGGTTTCAATATTAAATAACTAATTACTGTTCAAGACTTGGATTCACTGTCTTCCCGTTCATTGTCGATTTGCTCAAGTGGGCACCAGTAACATCTCCATATGACCTGTCTCATTCAAGTAGAGCCCAAGGGCACCTGCTTGCTCCAGGAACATAAAGAGCCTCAAACCATTCCATCAGGTCATGGGAATGAGGTCTATAATTGTTACTGGTATCTGGCATATCAAATATGACACGGGTAGCTTGCCAGGCTCTGCCGTGCTGGTAGCATACTCTTGTAGTCATTTCAAAATCCAGCATTTATTGATGAACCGCCAAGACCGCAAAGTGGCCGCCCGAGCCGGGCTGTGATAGGCTTATCTGCTGGGTGGAGTTCTGAAAAGGGGAAGTCCGGATGTGGAAAATGGACATCCTCATGGAGTGGGGGGTCGTCTGGCTTGTTGTGAGGCTCTGCTGGGGTGGCGGGCCAGGGCTAAACCTGCCATCCCTCCTGGGCACCTCATGAGTGGCTAGGCACAGTGAGAGCCAGTAGCAGCTCTGCCCCATGTCTGTCTCTGGATCAGCATACCTGGGCCGGATTAAAAAAGACTGCAGCAGGGTGGATCTGGATGAGCCAGGCTGTGATAGGCTGGTCTGCTGGGTGGAGTTCTGACGAGAGGGAAGTCTGGATGTGGAAAATGGACGTCCTCATGAAGTGGGGGGGGTCGTCTGGCTTGTTGTGAGGCTCTGCTGGGGTGGCGGGCCAGGGCTAGAACCTGCCATCCCTCCCGGGCACCTCATAAGTGGCTAGGCACAGTGAGAGCCAGTAGCAGCTCTGCCCCATGTCTGTCTTGTGCAACATGTCTGTCTTGTGCGACAGACAGACAAGACTTTGATTCGTTTTTAAAATGTTTTATTATACCACCATGAGATATACAATTATAAAGATGTTCATATTTGGGTTTCAGTCATACAGTGTTCCATCACCCATCCCTTCACCAGTGCTTATTTCCCACCACCAATGTCCCCTGATTCCCTCCCCCTCTCCCAGCCTGCCTCTATGGCAAGTACTTTGCCCCTTCTCTCTCTCTCTCTTTCTCTCTCTCTCTTTCTTATACATTGGGGTGTGCAATACATAGAGTTAGAGGTTATCATGCATATCCCTTTGCCTAGATTCAATCCTCAGTTCTAGACTGGTATTATCATTTCCAGCAATTATTAGTACACTGTTCCTTTCTGACTTACCTAACCTCTGACACCCACACATATGCTGTAGATTCCACCCACTGACAAGACCTCCTGATCCATGTTTTGCCTGGCCTCGGATATTGGTATCATAATATATATAAATGTATAGATGCATATAAATATAGGGGGCCAGACCGATAGCACAGCAGGTAGGGCATTTGCCTTGCATGCGGCCAACCTGAGTTTGATCCCTGGCATCCCATATGGTTCAGTTGACCCACCATACTGGGAATATACCCTGGGAGGTCAAAAACACATAGAAGAAACACTATCTACACTTCTATGTTCATAGCAGCAATATTCACAATAGTCAGAATTCGAAAACAACCAGAGTGCCCAAGAACAGAAAACTGAACAAAGAAACTATGGTACATCTAGACAATGGAATACTAGCAGCTGATAGGAAAAACTCACTTGTATCACTTCACTTGTATCATGTGTCTTCCCTTTCATCATAGATTTGCTCAAGCGGGCACCAGTAACACCTCCATATGTCCTGTCTCATGCTAGTAGAGCCGAAGGGCATCTGCTTGGTCCAGGAACATAAAGAGCCTCAATCCATACCATCAGGTCATGGGAATGAGGTCTATAATTGTTACTGGTATTTGGCATATCAAATACGACACGGGTAGCTTACCAGGCTCTGCCGAGCAGGTGGCATACTCTTGCAGTCACCACCGATCTCCTGCATTTATTAATGAACTGTGCGGCCACAAGTGGCTGCACAAGCTGGGGTGTGACCAGCTCCTCTGCTGGGTAGATTTGTAATGAGAGGGGAGTCCAGATGTGGAAAATGGCTGCCCTCATGTAGTGGGGGGTCGTCTAAGTCTTGAAATTTGATTCATTTTTAAAGTAATGAAAATAGTGATATTGAGTGGTTTACCAGATTCTTATTATTCTTATGAAGCGTTGAACTTTCAGAGTCATTCCTACACAATTTTCAGTGATGTTTTCATTTGTTGCAGGATTTTCACCACAATGCATTATTATTATTATTGTTATTATTATTATTATTATTATTGATCACTTGAGATCCTGTTATTTGTCACTTTGCTAGAGCGGACTCCAGTAACATTTCCATTTGACCCTATCACGTGCCAATGTAGCCCAATGGCATCTGCTTTATTCAGGAATACAAAGAGCCTAAAACCATCCTTTTCGGGTCTTGGCAAAGAAGTCTGACCATATTTTAGGTGGGCGGTCAAGTGAACTTTTGACATTATGTGGGATCCAGTCTGTCAGGGAATGCCGCCCGGGCCCCCGACAGTGTCAGGACAGAAGTTCTCTTCTACTCCGAGGACGCCAGGGGAACAGATGAAAACTCACGAGTCCGATGCAGTTTCAAAAAGGCTTTTAATAGTACAAAAGCTCTTCCACAGCACTACAATATAATGAACAAATTCTAGCTCTGGTCCGAACTTAGGCCATACAAAAGGGCCTAAGTCTCCCCCCAAAGAGAGAATTTCACCCGAGTTGAGTCCTACCCAGAAGAAGGAGCAAAAGCCAAAAGTCAAGGAGCCAAAAAGCCGAGGAGCCAAAAAGCCGGAATTGAAAGGGCCCAAAGTGAAGGGGCGCCAACTCAGTTCCCTTATATACACCAAAGTAATCGGACAAGGAGGGTCATGTCAATAAAGAACTCTAAACAGAGTGTAGTGCCACACCCTATTGCAGGTATAAACAAAGATTAATACCGAGATTATCTCTAATGTAAAACACTGGCAAGAGAGAGGGCTGATATAAAGTAATACATCTTAATTTCATGAGCTTCATGTAATCTAGATGGTACCCACAAGGTCCTTCTTATTATTATCTTCACCAGGGTGATTCTGAGTATCTTGTTCTCGTGTACTGAAAGGGTCACACTGCGCCTGCTTAGAGCAAACTAGTGTGATCCTTCCTATATTCTTCCTATAGTCTCAACGTAGCCAGGATGGTAGTCTGGTAAATTCTAACTGTTCCACGCTGGGTGCAGTGGGTACAAAGAGGAGCTGTGCCCAATCTAGAAAACATAGAAGTCTCAGTAGATATATAAGTCAGAAATTATTCAATCAAGGTGACTTCTGTAACTACTACACCCTCTAGCAGTGTTTATATAGAAGAGAGGTCTGATTAGAATGAAACTTGCCTTAAATAGATTAAACTGGGAGTGGGCAAAATAACAAAGCTCCCAGATTAGCTAGATCTGTCATCCAACACAGTCAGTAATACTTATTACTTTACTTCCCCTTGTTCATTGATTTGTCAAGCATGTGCCAGTAATGTCTCCTTTCATTGGGAATGAGGTCCATTATTGTTACTCTTTACAGAATATCAACTACACCACAGGTGGCTTGCCAGGCACTGCCGTGACTCTGGGATCATCCAAGGGGGCCCAGTCATTTTCTATGCCAAACCATCAACCATCCAGGGCCCACGGGAAAAGCCCTGAGTGTAGACAAGCCTGTCTCCTGTCTGCCACGTGCTGATGCCGCTGGGCACCACAGACACAACTGCAACACCCCGAGAGGTAGGATGGTAACACTATGATTCTAAAACTTGATTCAGATTGTTAAAAATACTGTCCATATGCTGGTCAATATATGGTATTGTGCAAGGGGTTTATTAAATTTTTCTTTAAGTTAGGAGAAAAATGGTAGTTCTTAGAACATTATTTCATCTTATCCTTGAATTTTTACAGGTTATTATTAAAATAAATTATTCATGAAATATTATCCATTATTTATTATTAAAATAAATAAATTATTAATGACTTATGTCATTCAAAGTCATACCATACAACACAGATCCTGAAAATTCAATAATGACGAAAAAGACATATGTGGCAAACTTTTTATTGAGAAGTAATGCGAAAAGTCCTTTTACAAATATTTTATATGAATTTTTTATTTAGACTTTCAGGGACCAATCAACCCATATTCAGTATACATGGTAAAAGGGTCTAAATTTCCAAAAATGGATCACTTATTACTCATAAATCACTGTCACTGTCTTCCCGTAGATCATCGATTTGCTCAAACAGCACCAGTAACATCTCAATACATCCTGTCATATGGAGATAACCCAAGGGCATCTGCCCACTCCAGTAACATGAAGAGCCTCAAACCATTCGATCAAGTCATGGGAATGAGGTCTATAATTGCTACTGGTATTTGTCATGTCAAATGCCATACGGGTAGATTGCCAAGCTCTACTATGCATGTGGGATTACTCAAATAACAGACTATTGTGGTCAGAGACTAGGAGTGAAAGGTTGTCAAAAAAAAAAAGAAATAAATGTGAAAAAAGCCAGTAATAAATTAGAATCCAGATAAATCTCATTTATTTATTTATTTGTTTGTTTGTTTTTTGGGTCACACCCGGAAATGCTTAGGAGTTTCTCCTGGCTCTGCACTCAGGAATTACTCCTGGTGGTGCTCGGGGGACCATATGGGATGCTGGGAAGGAACCCCGGCCGGTATGGGCCTGCTGTGTGCAAGGTAAATGCCCTACCTGCTGGCCTATCGCCCCGACCCCAGAATCCAGATAAATTTTAACAACTAGATTCACTTCAATTACTTCAGTGTATCAAAAAATATCATTTGTTTTATGGAGTATTTGTGCCCCATTGTTTTGTTTTGAAATTATATTGAAGTAAAAGTATAAGTAAATAAAAATTTATCTGAAAGGCTTTTCAACTGTGTTACTATAACACTGCATTAGAAGAAAAAATTTCATTAATAAATTTTTTTTCAAATCGTATCAGGTTATTTTTATATTAATGTTACTTCAAGTAAACAAATTGAGAGTATTTTCCAAAAAAATTGAACACGAATTAAAAAACTTTAGTTCACTTGATCACTTGACATCCCATTATTCATTGGTTTTGCTCAAATGGGCAATACTAACGTTTCCATTTGTCCCTATCAGGAGGCAGTGTAGCCCAATGACATCTGTTCTAGATCACTAGACATCCCATTGTTCATCAATTTCCTCAAGTGTGTGCCAGTATTATTTTCATTTGACCTTACCACGTGCCAGTGTAGCCCAATGGCATCTGGTTGCTTTAGGAATACAAAGAACCTCAAACTGTTTGTTCAGGGTCTTGCGAAGAAGAAGTCTGACCATCTTGTATGTGGGCCGCCACATGATCTTTTGACATCCCGTGGGATCCAGTCGGTAACAGCTCTAGTTCATCAGTCATCTCCAAATCGCATTACATGTCCAGCCCACCTATTTTTGATGCTTTGGCAAAGGAGACAGTGTCCCTGCCTCTGGAATGGAGACAGAGGTCATAACTGCAGATTCCTTCTCTCACTTGAGTGAGGCATGATATTCCAAGCAAAGCTCTTTTTATTCTCTTTGGAATGGCATCTGTTAGATCCAGGAATATAAGATTCTCAAACCATTCGTTCAGGTCTTGATGAAGAAGTCTGAAAGTTTTGTAGGTGGGGGGCTATGTGATCTTTTGACATTCTGTGGGATCCAGTCAGTAAGGGCTCTAGTCCAGCGGTCATCACCAAATTGCATTACATATCCAGCTTTTTTGATTTTCAAAGACTTGGCAAATGAGACTATGGTAATGGTATCACCCTGTTCTGACCTCCATCAAGAATTGAGAGTTAGGGACACGTTTCCATTTGTCCCTATCAGGGAGGCAGTGTAGCCCAATGACATCTGTTCTAAATCACTAGACATCCCATTGTTCATCAATTTCCTCAAGTGTGTGGCAGTATTATTTGCATTTGACCTTACCACGTGCCAGTGTAGCCCAATGGCATCTGGTTGCTTTAGGAATACAAAGAACCTCAAACTGTTTGTTCAGGGTCTTGGCGAAGAAGTCTGACCATCTTGTATGTGGCGGCCACGTGATCTTTTGACATCCCGTCAAACTCAATTCTTGATGGAGGTCAGAACCCAGATTCCTTCTCTCACTTGAGTGAGGCATGATATTCCAAGTATAGCTCTTGCAATTCCTCTTTGGGAGACCTGAATATTGTTCTCATATTGCTTTTATAGGGCCCAGGTCTCTGAGGCATATGTTAATGCAAGGAGAACAGTGGAGTCGAAGAGATGTGCCCGGGCTGGAGGTGCTTTGTCCTTTTAGCTATTTCTTTGATGCCTTTGAAGGCATTCCATGCCTTTTAGGTCGTTAATCATGTTGACTTCTTGACCTAGGTACATATAACTGCTACATTCAGAGATGTCTGTTACATTGACATTGAATGGGGCCTCTGAATTAGTTCATTTTTCATAAACATAGTTTTCTTTAGATTCAGCTGTAGACCTATCTTTCCACATTCTCGGTCAAAGTCAGCCAGCATTTGTGCCACTTGGCTAATATTTGGTGTTATTAGAACGATGTCATCAGCAAAGCAGAGGTGGTATAATTGCCCACCATCTATTTTCACTCCATTCCTTCCCATTCTAATGGTCACATGATGTTCTCGAGGGTGGCGCTGAAAGAGTTTTGGTGAAATGGTATCACCCTGTCAAACCCCTCTTTTGACATCAATGGTCACTTCCTTGTAGAATGGTGAGATCCTGGTGGTGAATCCGTAATACAGCTCACAAAGGATCTTGAAGTTATGAGTTTGAACATCCTGTTTGGCTAGGATTTTGATGACCACTTCAGTCTCAAAAAGAACAAAGGCCTTTTTTAAATCAATGAACATTAGACAGAGTTCAGCATCTTGAACTCCCCTGCCAACCCCAATGAGCTTGGCTTCCTTGTGCATATGGTTGATTTTGCTGAATCCATTTTGAAAGCCAGTTTGCTCTTATGGTTGTCCTTCATCTAATGTTCTGCCTATACTGTTCAGGATGACTCATGACTCAATTGAACAGCTTATAGATGATGGACACATGCAGATCAGGTGATAGTTCCTAATGTAGTGAATGTATCTCTTCTTGAAAAGCAAAAGCATCCTGCTTGTTTTCCTTGGGAGGGCACTTTGATTTTATGGAAATCTCCCTAATTTGTCCACTTAATTTGTTTCCGATGTACTTAATGTGGTTTTCTGTGAGTAAATACTGTGTTATATTTTTTCAATGCCTCTTCATATGTATAGTTGATATGTTATACAAGCAAAATCTATGATTCTTCTTTTATAATTATATTTAATTGGCATTGCATTGTCTGCTTAGCTTATTAAGAACTTGCATGGATGAAGAATAGTTGTGATTTCTTTGATTCTTCTCCAGAAATTACTCTATTGCTTGACATCTTATGATTCATTGATTTGCTTGAGTGGGTGCCAGTAATATTCCCAATTGAACCTATCACGTGCTAGTGAAGCAGAATGACATCTGGTTGAGGGCCAGGGTTTGATCCCCGGCATCCCATGTGGTCCCCGAGCACAGCCAGGAGTAATTCCTGAGTGCAGAGCCAGGAGAAACCCCTGAGCATCGCCGGGTGTGACCCCCCAAAAAAAAAGCAAAAAAAAAGAATGCAAAGAGCCTCAAACCGTTCGATCAAGCGGCGTTCAGTGTCTGGGCGTGAAGTCTGACCATCTTGTATGAGGGCAGCCACATGATCTTTTGATGTGCTGCGGGATCCAGTCGATAACGGCTCTAGACCAGTGGTCATCTCGAAATTGCATTACATGTCAAGCCCATCTAATTTTCAATGCCTTGGCAGACGAGACAGCACCCCTGACTCTGGATCTCAATGGAGGTTAGAACTCAGATTCCTTCTCTCACTTGAGTGAGGCATGATATTCCAAGCATAGCTCTTTCGATTCCTCTTTGGGAGACCCTAAGTTTCTCATCCTGCTTTTGTAGGGCCCAGGTCTCTGAAGCACATGTTATTGTAGGGAGAATGGTGGAGTTGAAGAGATGTGCCTGGAGCCAGAGGTTCTTTGTCCTTTTAACTATTTCTTCAATGCTCTTGAAAGCATTCCATGCCTCTCTCTTCCTACTGTGCAGCTTAGGTTTTAGGTCATTCATCTTGTTGAGTTCTTGACCTAGGTACACATAACTGCTGCATTTAGAGGTGTTTGTTCTGTGAATGGAGCCTCTGGATTAGTTCACTTTTCATGAACATTGTTTTGACTAGATTCAGCTGTAGACATATCTTTCCAAATTCTCGGTCAAAATCAGCCAGCATTTGTGCCGCTTGGCGTTATTAGAACAATGTCATAAAGCGAAGCAAAGGTGGTGTAGTTGCTGACCATCTATCTATACTCCTATTCCTTCCCATTCTAATTGTCACATAATGTTCTTGCGGGTGGCGCTGAAGAATTTCCAAGAAATGGTATCACCCTGCTGATCCCCTCTTTTGACATTATTGATCACTTCCCTTGTAGAATTGTGAGATCCTGGTGGTGAATCCATAATACAACTCATTAAGGATCTTAATGCATTGGATTTGAACACCGTGTTTGGCTCTGGCTTCAATGACCACTTCTGTCTCCACAGAATCAAAGGTTTTCTTTAAATCAATGAATGAGAGACAGACGGCATCTTGAACTCCCCTACAAACCTCAATAAGCTTGGTTACCATGTGGATGTGTTATTAATGCACTGGCTCAGATCTTCACACGCTACCTGATACATATGCAAATTATCCCTCCTAAGGGAAAATCAGCAGGACAGTTCTACTGTTCAAAAAGGGAGACATCACAACATTACTATCTACCCCCCCACCCATCTATCTGTTGTCCGTTATCTACAAGCTGTACACTCGGAGTCATTCTAAATAGGATTGCAGAACATTAGATGAAGAACAACCATGCAAGCAAGGTGGCTTCTGGAAAGGTTCAGCACTAATCGACCATATCTTCTCCAGCAATATATATATTACATATTCATAGTATAAATTTGACAGTATTGTTAAAATAAACACCGGATTGGAGATTATTGATATATTATGATTAATTAATAACTTTAAAAATGGCAGTCAAAAAGTATAATATGTAATTAAGGAAACTAAGAAAACCTTTGATATAAGGGAACACTTATTACCAAGTAGGATTCATTCTGGGATTGCAAGGATGGTTCAACATTCACAAGTCAATCAACATAATACAATATCATATCAATAAGAGAAAAATAAAAACCTCTGATGATTTCAATAGGCGTAAGAAAGCATTTGAAAAGATCTAACACCCGTTCATGTTTGAAGCCCTCCAGAAAATGGGAATTGTAGGAACCTTCCTCAATATAGTCAAAACAATCTATTAAAAGCTTGCAGCAAGCATCATTCTCAATGGGGAAAAAATTGAAAGCCTTCCCCTAAGATCAGGGACAGATGAGGTTGCCCACTCTCACCTCTTTTATTCAATATAGTACTGGAAGTACTTGCCATAGCAATCCAGAGAAGAAAAAGGACATTAAGGGCATCCAGATATGCAAGGAAGAAGTCAAGCTATCATTATTGTCAGATGACATGATATTATACATAGAGAACCCCTAAACTCTCTACCAAAAAACTCCTAGAAACATTAGACACATATAGTAGAGTGGCAGGAATCAAAATTAAAACCCAAAGTAGGTGACTTTCCTATATACAAATAATGAGAAGAAAGAGAAGATAGGGGGTATTAAGGGAACGATTCCATTCAAAATTGTGCCACAGAAAATCAAACACCTAGGAATCAGCTTAACCAAGTTTGCTAAAGGACATGTACAAAGAAACTGCAACACACTGCTCCAAGAAATAAAAGAGGACATGAGGAAATGGAACACATTCCCTGCTTATGGATAGTAATACTCCCTAGAGCTTTGTACAGATTCAATGCAGTCCCTGTAAAAGATACTATTGACATTCTTCAAAGAAATTGATCAAACACTTCTGAAATTTTTATGGAACAATAAACCCCACAGATAGCTAAGGCAATCCTCGGGAAAAAGAAGAAGGGAGGCATCACCTTTCCCAAATTCAAACTGCATTACAAGGCAGTAATTAAAACAGTAATTAAAACAGTTTGGTATTATAATAAAATCAGACCTATGGACCTATGGAATAGACTAGAGTATCCTGACACCCAAACTCAAACACATGATCATTTAATCTTTGATAAAGGTGCAAGGAGTCTGAAATGGAGTAAGGAAAGCCTCTTCAACAAGTGGTGTTGGGAAAACTGGGCAGCAACATGTAAAAAAATTGAATTTGGACCTCTGTCTAACACCATGCACAAAAATAAGATCAAAATGGATTAGAGATCTCAATATCAGACCTGAATCCATAAAGCATATTGAAGAAAATATAGGAAAAACCCTCCCACAACATTGAAGCTAAAGACATCTTCAAAGGTGAAACATCACTAAAAAAGCAACTAGAAGAAAAGATAAACATATGGGAATAAATGAAGCTAAAAAAAGCTTCTGCACCTCAAAAGAAACAATGACCAAGATAAAAAAGACAGTCCTCAGAATGGGAAAGAATATTCACCCAATACCCATCTGATAAGGGGTTAATATCCAGGATATATCAGGCACTGGTAGAACTTTACAAGAAGAAAACAGCCAACCCCATCAAAAAAATGGGGAGAGGAAAAGAACAGAAACTTCAACAAAGGAAGAAATTTCAAATGGACAAAGAGAAAAATGAAATATGAAAATATGAAATAAGAAATATGAAAGAAATATGAAATATGAAATCAAAAGAAATATGAAAAAATGCATCATCATCATTAATCATCAGAGAGATGCCAATCAAAACAACAATGAGATATCATTTTACACCACAGAGACTGGCACATATCCAAAGAGCAAGAACAACAAGTGCTGGCATGGATGCAGGGAAAAGGGGACACTCATCCATTGTTGGTGGGAATGTCGATTGGTACAGTCTTTCTGGAAAACAATGTGCATTCCTCCAAAGACTAGAAATTGAGCTCCCATTTGACCCAGCCATACCATTCCTGGGGATATACTTGGGAAACCAAAAACACACAGAGGAAACACCATCTGCACTTTTATTTTCATAACAGCACTATTCACAAGCCAGAATCTGGAAACAACCAGTATGCCTGAGAACTGATTACTGAATAAAAAAACTTTGCTTTTATATACAATCGAATACTATGCAGCTGTTGGGAATAGTGAAATTATGAAATTTGCCTATAAATGGTTGGACATGGGAGAGGATCATGTTGAGAGAAATTAGCCAGAAGGAAAAAAAGACAGATATAGAATGACTGTACTTATTTACATGACATATATATATGTACATATTATGATACCAATAATCCAAGGTCAGTTGAAACATGAATCAGGACATCTTGTCAAAGGTGGAAATTATCACAATTGTGTGGGAGTCAGAGGCTAGAGTGAGACAGGAGAATGGAACAGTGTGCTAATAATTGTCAAAAGTGCTAATACCAACCTAGAACTGAGCAGTAAATACAGGCAAAAGATATACATGACAACCTCTTAATGTATTATAATCCACAATGTGTAAGGGAAGGAAAGAGAGAGAGAGAGAGAAGAATAAAGAGAAATA